>NDGN011399511.1:0-11248 GCA_002564285.1 Tympanoctomys barrerae | reverse complement strand
CATCTTCTGTAAATGTCTTGTAGAATTCAGCTGTGAATCCATTCGGACCTGGACTTTTCTTTGTCGGTAGCTTTTTAATTACACCTCAAATTTCTTTGCTTATTATTGGGCTATTGAGAGTGGTTATATCTTGTCTATTCAGTTGTGGTAAATTATACCTTTGTAGGAATTTGTGTATTTTTTTGTTTCTTGTATTCTGTGAGAGTAAAGATTCTCCAAGTAGCTATTGATAATCTTCTGAATTTCCACTTGGTCTGTGGTAATTACATCCTTTTCATTCCTTATTGCTTGTATTTGAATATTTTCTTTCCTCTTATGAAGTTAGATAGGGGCTTATCAATTTTATTTAATCTTTCAAAGAACCAGGGAAGCTGGGACTTCTTAGCATGTTCCTATATACAGTGAATAAAAGGACTTACAGTTAAAATGAAATTGGAAAACAAATTCACAGATTGCCTCCATGCGATTCTCCTCAGGAAAGAGAATACTTGGAGATACTGCCTTGCAGTTTCTTGAGGATTAAAGGTTGCAATAAATTTTTTGTTTTTGTTTTGTTTTTTTTTTTGCATGTCTAACAATGCCTTCAGCATAGGTATGCTATGACATGAGTATCTTGGGATGGAACCACTGCATTCTGAGACTGACTGCTTTGCCTAAGAAGGCATTTAAAGAAGTCAGCTTAGAGTCTGATCCTGTTTGGAAAGACTTTCTCTCCCTTTTATTCTTATGGTCAAAAAGTATGAATCCCTTGTAAGGCCAAAAATGGTCCTTAAATATCTGCTTCTTCCTACCATGTGTTTTGTGATTCAAAGAGTGAAATCTTAATGGTGAAACTCGAGGCAAGTTCTAGGCACTTTGGGATCCTGGGACTTCTTAACTTTTTTGTGGTATACAGTGACAAACAGGAATTCCTGTTCAAAATTCAGTGGGAAAATGCAGTAATTCACAGAGAGCCAACATGCTAATCTCAGAAAAATTATCCTTGAAGATCTTGCCTTCCACTTCCTTGTACAGAAAAAGTTGAGATGGATTTTTTTGCGTTTTCTTTTAGGCTGGCTCACGTTGCTTTAAAGGCTGTTTTAGTAAGGCCTGAGGATCAGGAGATCTAAGCACAGCATCCTGAGCCTGGTTGCTTTTCTTAAGTAGGCACTTAAACAAATGAGCTAATGGGTCAGCCTTCATTAGAAACAATCTTGCTTTCCTGTTTATTCCTATGGTCAAGAAATGCCGAGTCCAATGTGAGGCCTGATTTATCCCTGTGCATCTACTTCTTTCTGTCATCTTTTTTTTGTGTTTTTAAGAGTGAGTTCTTAATTAAGAAAGTCCCATGTAAGTTTTATGCATTTTGGGATGCTCAAAATTACTAATTTTCTTCCTATATACAGGGATAAACAGGACTTCCTGTTAAAAATCAACTTGAAAACATGGTAATTCACAGATCACCACCATGACAGTCTCCTCAGAAAAAGTATCCTTGAAGAGCCTGCCTTCCAGTTCCTTGTAGACAGAAAGTTCAGGTAAACTTTTTTCTTTCATGGCCATCTCACGTTGTCTTTAAGCAATTCTCATAAGGCATAAGGATCTGGGGAATGGATTCACAGCATCTTGAGAATGACTGCTTTGCTTTAGCAGCCACTTAAGCAAGTGAGCTAATGGTCTGACACCCATTAGAAAGAATCTTTTTCTCCCTTATATTACTATGGTCAACAATAGCTGAGTCCTGTGTAAGGCCTGACTTATCCATGTGTATCTGCTTCTTCCCACTGCATGTTTTATGTATTTAAGAGTGAATACTTAATCAATAAAGTCCAAGTAAATTTTATGGACTTTGGGAAGCTGAGACTTCCTAATTTTCTTTCCATATACAGCAACAAGTATGACTTAATGTTCAAAATTCAGTTGGAGAGCTGAGGAGATGGCTCAGGGGAATAAGCACTTACTTGGAAGTGCAAGGGCCTGACTTCAATCGCTGATACACACACACACACACACACACACACACACACACACCCAAAAAACAAAAAGAACGATTATGAAATGCTATAATTCAAAGATCACCATCATGTCAGTCTCCTCAGAAGAAGTATCCTTGAAGTTCCTACCTTCCAGTTCCTTGAAGAGAAAATGTGATTGATTTTGTGTTTGTTTGTTTGTTTGGCTCATGATACCTCTAGAGCAAGTGTGGTGGTGATGTGAGGATCTAGGCACTGAACCACAGCATTATGAAACTGACTGCTTTGCTTAAGCAGGCACTTAAACAAGTTAGGTAATAGGGTCATCCCCATTAGAAACACTCTTTCTCTCCCCATTATTCCTATGGTCAATATTGGGTGAGTCCCGTGTAAGGCCTGACTTCTCCACGTATATCTGCTTCTTTCTGTCTTGTGTTTTGTGTTTCTAAGAATGCATTCCTAATGGAGAAAGTTCAGGTAAGTTCTAGGGACTTTGGGAAGCTGGGCCTTCCTAGTTCTGTTCCGTTATACTGTAACAATTGGGATTTCCTGTTCAAAATTCCTTTGGAAAATGCAGTGATTCACGGAGTGCAAACAAGATAGTCTCCTCAGAAAAAGTATCCTGAAAGGTACTGCCATCAAGTTTCTTGTAGAGAAAAGGTTGAGATGGGTTTCTTTTTTCTTTTTGTTTTTCTTTTTTTTTCCTTCTTTTTTTGGCAGGCTCAGGATGCCTTAAGGGCAGGTTGCCTAAGACATGAGGATCTGGGGATCTAGCAACACCATCCTGAGCCTCTTTACTTTTCTTATGCAGGTACTTAAACAAGGGAGCTAATGGGGTTTCACCCATTTCAAACAAACTTTTTCACCACTTTATTCGTATTGTCAACAATGAGTGAGTCCTGTGTATGGACTGAATTGTCCATCTATATCTGCTTCTTTCTGCCATATTTTGTGTGTCTAAACATCTGTTCTTAATGGAAAAAGTCCAGGTAATCTCTAGGTACTTTGGGAAGCTCTGCCTTCCTAATTCTGTTCTCTCCTAATTGTGTTCCCATACACAGCAACAGACAGGGCTTCCTTTTCAAAATGCAATTGGAAAATGCAGTAATTCACAGATCACCAACATGCCAGTTCCCTGAGAAAAAGTATACTTGAAGATCCTGCCTTCCAGTTCCATGAAGAAATATATATATATATATATATATATATATATATATATATATATATATATGACTTGCTCACCATGCCTTTTGACAGGTCTGGTAAGGGATGCAGACATTTTGAGAATTACTGCTTTGCTTAAGCAGAAAATTAAACAACTGAGGTAATGGTCACACTCCCAGTAGAAAAACCCTTTCTCTCCCCTTTATGCCTATGATCAACAATGAGTGAATCTCGTGTAAGGCCTGACTTCACCAAGTATATCTGGCTGTTTCTAGCATTTGCTTTGTGTTTCTAAGAGTGAGTTCTTAATGGAGAAATTCTACGAGTGTTCTAGGCACTTTGGGAAGCTGGGCCTTCCTAATTCTGTTCCCTTGTACAGCGACAAGCAGGAGTTGCTGTTCAAAATGCAACTGGAAAATGCAGTAATTCACAGATCGCAACCATGCCAGTCTCCTCAGAAAAGGTATTATTGAAAATCCTAACTTCCAGATCCTTGTACAGAAAAAGTTGAAATGGATTTTCTTTTTTTTTCTTTGTTTTGTGTGAGTCCCATATAAACCTGTATTGTCCATGTACATGTGCTTTTTCTACCGTATGCTTTGTGTTTCTAAAAGTGAGTTCTTAATGGAGAAATTCCAGGTAAGTTCTAGGAACTTAGGGAAGGTATGCTTTCCTCATTCTCATCCCATATATAGTGACAAAGCGGATTTTCTGTTCAAAGTTCAATTGGGAAACTCAGTAATTCACAGACAGCAAACATGCCAGTCTCTTAAGAAAATGTATCCTTGGATATCCTGCCTTTCAATTCCATGTAGAGAAATAGTTGAGATGAATATTTTTCTTTTTCTTTTAGGCTGACTCACGTTGCCTTAAAGGCAGTTTTGGTAAGGCCTGAGGATCTGCGAATCTAAGCACAGTATCCTGATCCTGATTACTTTTCTTAAGCCGGCACTTTAAAATGTGAGCCAATGGGCTGACCCCCATTAGAAACAATCGCTCTCTTCCATTTATTCTTCTGGTCAAAAATGGTTGAGTCATGAGCAAGGTGTGACTTTTTCTTGTATTTCTGCTTCTTTCTACCATAGATTTTGTGTTTCTAAGAGTGAGTTCTTAATGGAGAATGTCCAGGTAAGTTCTAGGCACTTTGGGAAGCTGGACCTTCATCATTCTGTTCGGGTATTCAGTGATCAATAGGACTTTCTTCTTAAAATTCAATTGGAAAACACAGTAATTCACAGATAGCCAACATGCCAGTCTCTTCAAAAAATTATCCGGAACATCCTGAATTCCAGTTCCCTGTACAGATAAAGTTGAGATGGATTTTTTTTTCTTTTTCTTTGTGGATGGATTTCATTGCCGTAAGAGCAGGTCTGGTAAAACATGAAGATCTAGGTATGGAACCACATTATCCTGAGCCCAGTTGCTTTTCCTAAGCAGGCACTTAATCAAGTGAGCTAATGGGACAATCCACTTTAGAAAGGCTCTATCCCTTCCTTTTATTCTTATGGTCAATAATTGCTGAATACTGTGTAGGGCCTGACTTATCCATGTACATCTGCCTTTTCTACCATTTATTTTGTGTATCTAAGTGTGAGTTTTTAATTATGAAATTCCAAGTAAGCTTTATGCACTTTGGGAAGCTGGAACTTTCTAATTTTCTTTCCATATGCAGCAACAAGCAGGAATTCCTATACAAAATGAAATTGGATGGCTATGGAGATGAATCAGTGGAATAAGCACCTCCCAGGGAAGCACAAGGGCCTGAGTTTTATCCCCGGTTCTGAAAAAATAATGCAATTGCAAAACACATTAATTCACAGATCGCTCCTATGCCAGTCTTGTCAGAAAAACTATGCTTGAATATTGTTCCTTCCAGTTCCTTGTACAGAAAAGGTTGAGATGGATGTTTTTCTTTTTCTTTCTGGCTCAGGATGCCTTAAGGGCAGGTATGGTAAGGCCTGTGGATCTGGGGATCTAAGCACAGCATCCTGAGCCTCACTGCTTTTCTTCAGCAGGAACTTAAATACGTGAACTGATCTGCTGACCCCCATGAGAAATAATCTTTCTGTCCCTCTTATTCCTATGGTCAACAATGTGTGAGTCTGGTGTAAGACTGTCTGGTCCATATATATCTGCTTCTTTCTACCATATGTTTTCTTATTCTAAGAGTGAGTTATTAATGGAGACATTACAGGTAGGTTCTAGGCACTTTGGGAAGCTTGGCCTTTCTAATTCTGATCCAATATACAGTGACAAATAGGACTTTCTGTTCAAAATTCAATTAGAAAAAGCAGTAATTCACAGATAGCAAACATGACTGTCTTCTCAGAAAAAGTATCCTTAAATACCCTGCCTTCCAGGTCCTTGTTCATAAAAAGTTGAGATCTATCTTTTTTCTTTTTCTTATTGGCTGTCTCATGATGTCTTAAGGGTAGGTCTGCTAAGGCATGAGGATCTGGGGATGAAACCATAGCTTCCTGTGCCTGATTGCTTTTCTGAAGCAGACATTTAATAAAGTGAGGTAATGGACAGGCTCCTCCCATTAGAAAGACTCCTTCTCTACCCTTTATTCCTAAGGTGAACAATGAGTGAGTACCATATAAGGTATGACTTATCCATGGATTTCTGCTTTTATTCTTCCCAAGGATTTGTGTTTCTAAGAATGAATTCTTAGTGAAGAAAGTCCATTAAGTTCTAGATACTTTGGGAAGCTGGGTCTTCTAAGTCTTTTCCTGTATATAGTAACAAACATGGATTTCTGTTCCAAATGCTGTTGGAAAAAAAAAATGTTTCTCAGATCACCATCATGCCAATCTCCTCAGAAAAATTATGCTTGAAAATCCTGCCTTCCAGTTCCGTGAAGAGGAAAAGTTTGAGATGGATTTTTTTTCTTTTATTTGTCTGAAGATGCCTTTAAGGCAGGTTTTCTAAGGCAAGAGCATATAGGTTCCAACCACAGGATTCTGAGACTGATTGCTTTACTTAAACAGGCACTTAAAGAATTGAAGGAATGGTCTGACCTCCAGTAGAAAGACTCTTTCTCTCACCTTTATTCCTATGGCCAACAATGGCAGAGTCTCATTTAAGGCCTGCCTTATCCATGTATATCTACTTCTTTCTACTATTTGCTTTGTTTTTCTAAGAGTGAGTTCTTAGTGGACAAAATCCAGGTAATTTCTAAGCACCTTTGGTAGCTGTGTCTTCATAATTGTGTTCTGGTATACAGCCACAAACAGGAATTCCATTTCCAAGTTCAATGGAATACACAGTAATTCACAGGTCACCACCATGCCAGTCTCCTCAGAAAAAGTATCCCTGAAATTCCTACCTTCCAATTCTTTGTACAGAAAATATTCATAGTGATTTTTTTAAACTGGCTCAGGATGCCTTAAGGACAGGTCTTAAGCCACGAGGATCTGGGGATCTGACCAAAGCATCCTCAGAGTGACTTCTTAGCTTAGGCAGGCACTTAAACAACTGAGCTAATAGTCATGCCCTATTAGAAAGACTGTTTCTTTCCTCTTTATTGCTATTGTCACCAGGGTGTGAGTCCAGTGCAATCGTTCACTTAACCATGTATATCTGATTCTATCTGCCTTATGATTTGTGTTTCTATGGGTGGGGCTCTAATTGGAGAAAATTCACCTAAATTGTAGGCACTTTGAGAAACAGTCCCTTCATATGTCTCTACCCATATACACTGCAAAAGAGAACTTCCATTTCAAACTTTCATTGGCAACCACAGCAATTCATAGATTCCCTCCATGCTTGTCTCCTCATTTAAAGTATCCTTGATGATGCCTTTTAGCAAATTGTGCAGAAAAAGTGCAAAACAATTTTTTTTTGGCCTGAATCAGGATGCATTAAGAGCAGATCTTGTGAGGCATGAGGATCAGGGATTCAAACCACAGCATCTTGACTGACTGCGTAGCTTAAGCAGGCACATAAACAACTGAGTTAATGTCAGGCCCCGATTAGAAAGACTTTCTCTCCTTTTTATTGCTATGGTCATGAATGTGTGAGTCCAGTGTAAGGCCTCATCTGTCCATGTATATCTGATTCTTTCTGCCTTTTGATTTGTGTTTCTAAGGAAAAAATTTCACCTAAGTTCTAGGCACTTTAGGAAGCTGTGCCTTCCTAAGCCTCTACCCATATACAGTGAAACTGTGAACTTCCGGTTGGATATTCCACTTTTAACCACAGCAATTCACAGATCCCCACCATGCTAGTCTCCTCAGGAAAAATATCCTTGAAGGTCCCATCTTCCAACTCCTTATAGAGAAAAAGTGCAGAAAGACTTTTTTTTCCTTTGGCCTGAATCAGGATGCTGCAAGAGCAGGTCTGGAAAGGCAAGAGGACCTGGTGATTGAACCACAGCATCCTGAGATTGACTGCTTTGCTTAACCAGGCACTTAAACAACAGAGGTAGTAGGCAGGCCCCCATTGGAAAGATTATTTCTCTCTCCTTTATTCCTGTAGTCAACAATGGTTGAATCCTGTGTAAAGCCTGACTTGTGAATGTGTGTCTTCTTGCTTCTATCATATGATTTGTTTTTCTAAGTATGAGTTCTGTTTTTTTTTTCTTTTTGTTTTTGGTGGAACTGGGGATTGAATTCAGGCCCTTGCACTTGACATGGAAGAGCTTATTCCACTGAACCATCTGCCCGGCCCCATTTAAGAGTGAGTTCTTAATGTAGAAATTCTAGCTATGTCCTAGGTACTTTGGGAAGCTGGGCCTTCATAAGCCTTTTCCTGTATTCTGTGACAAAGAGGAGTTCCAGTTCAAAATTCCATTGGAAAACATAGTAATTCAAAGATTGCCAACATGCTTGTCTCCTCAAAGAAAGTATCCTTGAACATCCTGCCTTCTGGTTCCTTATACAGAAAAATTTGAGATGGATTTTTTTGTTTGTTGGCTGGCTCAGGATGGCTTACATACAGGTATGGTAAGGCCAGGTAATTTCTGGGCACTTTAGGAAGCTGGGACTTAATTAGCCTGTTCCTGTATAGAGCAACAGAGAAGACTTCCATTTCACAATTCAATTGGAAAATGTAGTAATTCACAGACTGACACCTTGCCAGTCTTCTCATAAAACGTATCCCTGAAGATCTTGACTTCAAGCTCCTTGTGCTGAAAAATTTCAGGTTTCATTTATTTATTTATTTTTGGCCTGCATCAGGATGCCGAAAGAGCAGGTTTGGTAAGGCATGAGGATCTGGGGTTAGAACCATAGTATCCTGAGATTGACTGCTTAGCCTAAGCAGTCCCTTAAACAACTGAGTTAATGGTAAGGTCCATAATAGAAAGACTGTCTTCTCATTATCGCTATAGTCATAAATGCCTGAGTGCAGGTTAAGGCCTCCCTTGTTTATGTATATCTGATTCTTTCCTCCCTTATGATTTGTGTGTCTAAAGGTGAATTCTAAATTGAGAGATTTCACCTAAGTTCTAGGCACTTTGGGAAGCTGTTCATTCTTGTCTTTACTACTGGGCAGTGAAAAACTGCACTTCCTGTTTAAAATTCCATTGGCAACCACAGTAATTCAGAGATCCACACCATGACAATCACCTCACAAAAAGTATGCCTGAAGTATCTGTCTTCTAGCTCCTTGTACAGAAAAAGTTCAGAAGGATTTCTTTTTCTTTTTCTTTCTTTCTTCTTCTTCTTTTATTTATTTATTTATTTAGGCCTGTATCAGGATGCTTTAACAGCAGGTCTGGTAAGGCAAGAGGATCTGGGGATCAAATCACTATATCCTGAGACTGACTGTTTTTCTAAAGCTGGCACTTAAACAATTGAGCTAGTGGGCAAGCCCCAGTTAGAAAGATTAGAAAGATTCTTTGTCTCCCCTTCATTCCCATGGTCAACAATGGGTGAATCCCATGTAAAGTCTGTCTTGTCTATGTATACCTGCTTGTTTCTACCATGTGATTTGTTTCCAAGAGTGAGTTCTTAATGATGAAATTCTAGGTATGTTCCAAGCACTTTGGGCGGCTAGATTTTCCTACGCCTGTTCCCCTATGCAGTGACAAACAGGAGTTCCAGTTCCAAATTCAATTGGAAAACACAGAAATTCGTTGATTGCCACCATGTCAGTCTCCTCAGAAAAAGTATCCTTGAAGATTCTGCCTTTCAGTTCCTTGTACAGAAAAAGTTGTGATGGACTTTTTTTCAGTCAGCTCAGGATGCCTTTTCTGCAGGTTTGGTAAGGCCAGAGTTTCTTGGGATCAAAATACAGCATCCTGACACTGATTACTTTTCTTAAGTAGGACCTTAAACAAGGGAGCTAATGGGCAGACTCCCATTAGAAAGGCTCTTTCTCTTCCCTTTATTCCAATCGTCAGCAAAGAGTGTGTCCTGAATAAGGCCTGAATTGTCCATGTCTATCTTCTTCTTTCTACATTATGAGTTGTGTTGTTAAGAGTGAGTTCTTTCTCAGTAGAGAAAGTCTAGATAACATCTGGGCACTTTGGGAACTGGGACATAATAACCCTGTTGCTGTATACAACAACAAACAGAACTTCCATTTGAAAATTCAATTGGAAAATGCAATCATTCATAGATTACTACCATGCTAGTCTCCTCAGAAAAAAAACATCCCTGAAGATCCTTCCTTACAGTTACTTGTACAGAAAAAGTTCACATGGATTTTTTGGCTGGTTCAGGATGCCTTAAAGGCAGATAGATTAAGGCATGAGGATCTGGGGATTTTAGCATAGCATTCTGAGCCTGATTTCTTTTCTTAAGCAGGCAGTTAAAGAATTGAGCTACTGGGCTGACTCCCATTAGAAACAATCTTTCTGTCCCCTTTATTCCTATGATCAACAATGGGTAAGTCATGTGAAGGCCTGATGTATCCATGGATATCTATTGTTTTCTACTTTATGATTTGTTTTACCAAGAGTGAGTTTATGATGAAGAAAATCCATTAAGTTCGAGATACCTTGGGAAGCTTGGACCTCTTAGCCTTTTCCTGTATACATTGAGAAAAAGGACTTTCTGTTCAAAATGCATTTGGAAAACATAGTAATTCACAGACCACCAACATTCCATTCTCTTCAGAAAAAGTATACTTCAAGATCCTGCCTTGCAGTTTCTTGAGAGAAAACGATGAGATGGATTTTTTTTTCTTTTTTGCTGTCTCACGTGCCTTTAGGCCAGTTCTGGTAAGGCATTAGGATCTGGGAATGGAACTACAGCATCATGAGCCTGATTGCTTTTCTTAAGCAGGTACTTAAACAAGTGAGCCAATGAACTGACCACCATTAGAAATGATATTTCTCTCCCCCCCCTTTATTCTTATGGTCAACAGTGTGTGAGTCCTGCATAAGGTCTGACTTATCCATGCATATCTGCCTCATTCTACCATTGTATTTTGTTTCTAAGAGTGAGGTTATTTTTCTTTGCGGAACTGGGTATTGTGCTCAAGCCCTTGCACTTGCCAGGGAAGCTCTTATTCCACTGAGCCATCTCCCTGGCCCTGAAGAGTGAGTTCTTAATGGAGAAATGCCAGGAAAGTTCTAGGCACTTTTTGAAGCTGGGCCTCCATAATTCTGTTCTGCTATACAGTGACAAACAGGACTTCCTCTTCTAAAAGCAATTGGAGGGCTGGGGAGATGGCTCAGTGGAATAAGCACTTCCCAGGCAAGCACAAGGGCTTGAGTGTAATTCCTAGTTCTTTCCTCCCACAAAAAAAATACAATGGCAAAATGCAGTAATTCAAGTATTGCTACTATGCCAGTCTCCTCAGAAAATTTCCTTGCAGATTCTGCTTTCCAGTTCTGTACAGAAAAAGTTGACATGGATTTTTCTTTTCTTTTCTTTTTCTAGCTGGTTCTGGATGCCCTAATCACAGCATCTTGAGCCTGATTGCTTTCCTTAAGCAAGCCCTTAAACAAGTGAGCTAATGGGCTGACCCGATTGGAAACAATGTTTCTCTCCCCTTTATTCCTATGGTTAACAATGTGTGAGTCCTGTGTAAGCGTGTCTTCTCCATGTATATCTGCTTCTTTCTACCGTATATTTTGTGGGGGTTTTCTTTCTTTCTTTCTTTTCTTCTTCTTTTTCTTTTTTTGAGGAACCAAGGATTGAACTCAGGCCCTTGTGCTTGCCAGGGAAGCACTTATTCCA
>NDGN011399494.1:0-21150 GCA_002564285.1 Tympanoctomys barrerae | reverse complement strand
CCTCTCCCTCCCTTCCTCTCCCGCTCTCTCTCCCCCTCTCTCCCTCTCCCTCCCCCTTCCCTCACTCCCTCTCCCTGCCTGTCTCCCTCTATGTTTTCTGCCTGCCATGCTTGAGGGCTGCACTCCACCATGTCCTCTGCTCTGCCATTTCTGCTGTGGGGCCACGCTGCTTCTGTTCAAACCACTGACCGAATCACAGAAGCTGTGAGCCAAGACTAGACTCTCGCCCTTTGCAGCCTGGCACTGGGCACTTCAGCCTGCCAAGCAGGAAGCAGCCAACACACTGAGAAAGGGTTTTCTGCTTAGCTTTTCATGTCACTAACCAGGACTTTTGTGCATCAAATATTTTAAATCCACCAGCACTCTTTTGCGGATCATGGATTTGATGTCAGGTCTCAGGGCTCTACCCAGACCTTGACCTTGAAGATACATTGTTGTTTTTGAAGTTTTACATTTTATATATATTTTTAAAATGTAATCTATTTTATTTTTATTTTTATAAGGTCTAAGACTTTGGTACGGGTTTCTTTTTGGTATGAAGATGCAAGGGACATGGTTTTAAATAATTAAAAATATGTCATTGGGTATTTGCACCTATATTTCTAATTCAGTATAAGGTGATATAGTTAAAAATTGAATCTAAAAAATAGTTTTTGTTTTAGCCTCATCTCCAAAAGCAGTGACTTCAGGAGTAAACTGTTTACGTGGGAAACAGCTAAACTGTTGCAAGAAGTTATTGCCCTGGAAGTAATTCTTGTCCATCCCTTTCACACTAAGGGGACACGATGCTCCCTGATGGGCACAGTGCCGTGGTCCCCGGGACCATGTGTGACAGCTCCTGCACACGAGCTCGGCCTGCTAGGGAATGGCTCAGCTTCTGCTGAGGTACTGTTTTCTTGCTTTAAAAACCACACATGGTGGGTCTCAGTAAGTTTTTAGTGCCTTCCTCCCTCCAGCGGAGCAGCTCTGTGCGATCGCCGGCCTTGCAGACGGTGACAGCCGGATTCTGCACCGCAGCATCCGGGCATGTCCCGCAGGCCAACCACAGTTGCTGAGTCAGCATCATGAACACAAGTAAAGCCTTCCCTGTGTGTCTGGAAGCAGCATCCGGCCTCTAGCCCAGCGTCAGGTCTCCAGTGAGCGTTTCATTCAACTTAGTGCAAGTCGGCCTTAGGGTGCTGCCGGAGAGCCTGCTCTGTGAAGAACAGGAAGCAAATTCCTGGAAATACCCCTGCAGTGGGCACCGGGGGACCCTGGGTGGGCGGCGCGGTGGTCACTGTCTCTTGCCGCACCGCCCTGTCTATCACGCAGGTAGAATAAAGCCCGATGTTGTGTGTCTGAAAAGACGGCCCTCTGTGGCTCGAGGCCCACGCTGGCGATTGCTGATTTTATTTTAATTTTTTAAGAGACAACTTGACACTGAATAGGAAGGATAATAAAAGAAAGAAAACCAGAAAGACAGTACATTTGCTACTTGAAACTTTGAAGAACTGCTAGTTTAGAAGAGGGCACGCTCCGAGGCGCCTCTCACAGGTGTTCTCAACGTCCAGAGCACGTGAAGGTGCACACCTGCGTGCACACAGAGGTGTCCGGGGCCTGGAGCCTCGCTCAGGCACGCGGGAGGCTGGTGGCTTCCCAGCCACCAGAGAGAAGCAGCAGGCCTCCTCTCCCTGCACTTGTCTACCTCGGAGACGCCACCTGTACAGCACTCAGGTGCAGTGTCCACTCCGAGGCGGACATTTAATGCAGGCATTTAGTGCATGCATACTTCGGTCACTTCCAAGGGTCCCGCAGGCCTCCTGGGAATCCATCCTGGCCCACCCCTGCCCCACATGTGCTTCCCTTCCTGTCTCTTGCTCAGTCTGTCTGATGTCCACGAGGTCAGCCAGTGTGCACGATGGTGTCTGGCATCTCAGTCCACACATGCTTCCGAGTTCTTCCCTGTAGTCACAAGCGTCAGCTCCTCCTTGGGTTTTGTGGCTTTAATTGTGTCCCAGCTGCCCTGTCTCCACGGTCATCAAGGACATGCCTGGAGTACATGCCCTGGGCCCAGGTTCATGCATGTGTTTGTGCGTGTGTGCACCTTACACACATACCTGTGCCTCTTCCAGTTAAAAGCCACATGAACCTAATGAAGGAAGGATGTAAAGCACACGGCTATTGATCAGCTTTCCCGTTCCTGGGATGAGCTGTCTGACCCCCGCCACATAAGGGAAGAGAGGTGTATCTGGGCTCCTGGTGTTTGGGGGACCCAGTCTGTTGTCAGCCAGTTCCCAGGCAGGAAGGGGATGGTGGAAGGGCCTGGTACAGAAAAGTTGCTTCGTCACAGTCACCCGGAAGCAGACAGAAGGGAGGAGCTGGGAACGGAACTCCCACTTCCCGTCGCCCAGTGACTCATCTACCAGGCCTGCATCCTGCAGCCCAAGGACTGAATCCAGGACAGGATAGAACGGCACAGAAGCCCAAGGTGCGGTCACCTGCCCACCCCTGCTCTGCCACCTGGGACCCTTGGAGGATGCTGGAATTCTAAACTCTCATAGCTCGCGTTAGCTCTGCCCACTCAGGAGGACGAACTTGCTGAAACTCATCTATAAAATAAACAGAGCTGCTGCCTGACCTGTGTTTCACGAGCCCACCGTAAAATGAAATGTGAAGGCATTTTTGAGCTTTGCATTGGCAGTAGCGTAAGAAATCACATCAGATTCGTGTCTACGTAAGTGAAATTCCCTGCGGCCTTTGTATTCACAACTGCTTTTTAATAGGACCGAGTAAGGAGACAGGGTTCCCGTTTCCTCTGCTTCATGGCACCTGGACTCTTTGGGGACTGCTCCAGAGGACAGGACACCACTAGTTCACCTACATACTTGGCCTCCTTACTTGGACACCCTCCTCTTTCACTGCAGTTTACCACCCTACTCCCTGTCGTGTGGTTTTCAAGAGGTATAGTTATTTATTAATTTTGTGACAAGCTACACCTTTGAAGAGCAGGCAGGCCTGAGGACGTGGTAGTTGTGAACCAGGCCCGCTGTAAAGTGTTCCCATTGTGAGGTTGTGGAAAAGCTTCAGGAGAAGGCTGTCTAGATTCGGGAAGTCAGTACATTGTCTTCTGTTGGCTAGCAACCTCAGTCCCTTGCAGGACCTCCCTATAACTCGCTGGTCGCGTTGCAGAGAAACTCCAGCTTACACAGTGCTATCCATAAACGCACACTTAGTGTGCTGTAGCTGTTATCCTTTCAGGGAAACTTGGGGTAACTGAGCCGGGCCAACACCCCAAAACCACAGCACACCCCGTCTTCAGAACCTGTTTCGGGTTATAGTTCCAAACGGGCCGCACTGGTGGCTCTCCCTGGTGTGTAGGCAGTTACCGCTCTCCCAGCCTCCGGTAGTCCGGGCCTCTGAAGAGCAGGAGCTGGGGAGCAGCAGCTCCCGGATGGGAAGGAGCCAGCGAGCAGGCAGAGCGTGTCTGAGTCTGTCAGCGCGGCATGCCGGAGACTGCTGTCACCACACGAGGGCAGAGGACCTGGGCCTCGCATGCGTGCACCTGCTGTGGTCCACACTGCCTCGCAGGGGTGGCGGCCCCCTCAGTCTCCTGGGCGTGACACTGCTGACCCTTGGGGCGCTCCCACCCACGCAGCTTCAGGAAAACCATTCCTGTGTTAGGTGCCAACCAGAGGTGGGGAATAAATTTTAGGGAGAGCAGGCAAGAAGTAGGGGTGATTACGGTGTTTGCGGCCTTCCTGGGCATAGCAGCACCCTGTTTCCCATCTCCTGGGGGCGTCACTTCTGTTGATGTCTGTTGGGGGTGACGCTGGAGCCCTCCTGGGGGCCACTGGTCCCAGGTCACACGCTCAGGCTCTGATGGCGTGAGTGTGTGACCAGGCAGCGTGGACCATGTGGCCAGCTGGAGGAGGACCAGTGGGTCTGACTGTCCACAGTGTGGTGTCACTGTCATCATGGTGGGAATACAGAGCCTGAACTGCAATCCAGGAGCCAGGGAAGGTGGAGAGGGCATCTGTGGGGGCAGGGAAAGCCGCATCACTGGATAGCACAGCACCCCTCCACCTGCAGTACCAGGAGCCTCGGGTGTTCCTGAGGTTGTGCCAAATGCCGAGCCCAGTGTGCCCAACCTCACCAACCCCTGTCACCCTAGTAGAAACACTAGAAACTCTGCCCAGCCTGGCAAAGGACAGATCTGCCTGCAGGGCCGTCTCCGGTCACACGGGCCAAGGTCTCAGGAGGGAGGGGCATCCCTGTCACACAGCGCTGTCTGCAATCCCTGGAGAAGCCAAGCATCCTGCTGGAATGACAGGAGCGGATGGCCCTGTGCCGGACCCCCGGGGCCAGGAGCCTCATGGCTCATGTCCTCCACGTCAGGAAGGACCTCGCTTCTGGACCCAGTGTCCAGACAGCGGGGTCAGTATGTACTCACCAGATGCTGTGCTAGATGCCGTCCACAGGGCTGGAGATGCCGTCCACAGGGCTGGAGGACAGTACAGGGCCAGGTGCAGGTGGGCAGGCAGGGAGAATGTCACCAAGCCACCGAGACATTTGTCTGTGTGACATGATCTAGTCTTGCTGAATGGAAGATCATGTGGGCTCAAAACAGACGGGTTCCCCCTTACCCATCAGCTCCCTAGGTAGCTATGTGCCGTTCTCTCCATGTAAGCCTAAGGCCGGGGCGAAGCTAGGCACGGGGTCGCTCCCCGGCCTGCTGCACAGTGTGAGGACAGGACCTGTGTCAGGACCACTTTGCTATTAATTAGCATTCCCGAGCTTGCTTGATCTCCCTGGAAAATACAAAGCTCTTCCGTTAAAGTTTGCCTTTTCCAGCTGTGACCAGGCCAGTGCATCAGAGCGTCCTGGAGCAGGAGTCACCACCCCACCTCATGGCCACCCCCAGCCAGCTTTCAGAAGACCCCATCTGGGGCGTGGAACCACATCCACCTTATTAAGAACAGAAGGGGAGCTCAGAAGGATGGGGACACTTTAGGGAAAGAGTGATGCAAGCCTCAAGACTCCGGAAGGGAGAGCAGCTCCGCTGGAAGCCGTGTGGGGAGCATCGTGTGGTGGCAGCGAATCCCGCCTCGGCCTCCTCACTGTTGAGGATACTGTCGCCCCCCCCCCACCATGTGCAGATCCCGGGCTGCTCTCCTCAAGCTCCTGCTAAGGGGCTCAGACACGTCCTCAGTGTGGGACCCTGGGCCTGGGGCATCCCCTAGGGAGAGAGGCCCCGAGGGCTGGAGGGACGCGGAGCTCAGCGTGTTCAGCGCGGCTGGACGAGATGCGGCCTTCCACAGCGCCCTGTGTCTGCTGGCCGCTCTGCTCCGAATCAAGCCTGAGAGGAGGATGCCCCGGTCACCCCGAGGTGGGAGCCAAAGCAGAAGCCTCGCGTCCTGGGTAAAGTTCTTTGCAGAACACGCTGTGCTTTCTTTGCTACCAGGACTGGAGACGGCAGAAAGCATGCTCTGCCTGGCGGCAGCTCTGTTCCTAAGGAGGCACACTGCGGCTCCAGAAGGCCGCGGCCTTCACCTGGAGGACTCTGATGGTGTGCGCTCACCTCGGAGAACGCGGTTGCGCCCAGCAGTTTTGCCGAGGCTTTTCTCTTTAAATTCGGGAATGTACATCAGTATGCTTATGAATTCAGCCAGTTCAATAAGTAACCAATGGGCACCTCTCACGATCGTTGCAAGTGCTTAGGTGTGGTCCTGTGCGTCTTCTCTTGTGTGTATGTGTACGTGTACTCGGCCACCACTGTCCACGATCAGCAGGACCACAGCCTCAACAAACCTCGGGTCAACTGTTCTCTAACGCGTCTGCACTAGCCACCGACAGGCTTTCCCCCCGTCACTGTTCCCCAAGCACCACCCTGCAGTGGCTCCACAGGACCTTCCACTGGGCCCGAGATCATGTGTGATGCAGGGTCACGGAAAGTCCCCGGGGCTGTGGCCAGTGCAGCTTGCACGCCATCCTGCCGGATCTTGGGGTCTTTAACAGCAGCCCGCTCGCAGCCCCAGACCATGCTGCCCCCTGCGCCCTCCAGGAGCAGGAGCCAGGGCCTCGGTCTGCTGCTCCACCTTTTCCACGTCCCAGGGGGGCACATGGCCAAGGACTGCACAGGCCCCTCACGTGTGCCTCTGGTGAGGGCCACACCATGCGGCAGCTGCCTGAGCAGCACATGCAGAACTCCGTTCCGGGCATGAGTGTCTCTGCTCGTCCACACGTGTGAGGCTGACATGTTCTCTAGGCCGCCACTCCCCAAAAGATGCAGGGCTGGTTCCCTGGATCTCTGGTGCAGATGGAGGAAAGCATCCTGCCCGCTGTGGCCACTGTCTTGCTTTCTAAGAGGAAGGGGCTGCCTCCCACGGCGGTGATGAAGGACTGACGCCTTCAGCCGCTCCTCATACCCAGCAGACGCTCATCAGGAGGCACCGAGGCGGGTAGCGGGTGGGGAACCCCATCGTAGCCCTCAGCGGCTGCCTGGCAGAAACAGCCAAGCTAGAGGCACCTCAGCCAGCCCATGTCACCTGCTGGAACCCCAAGACTTAACCAAGAAAACAGTCACAACACCTACACTGAAGAAGCCACCACAGGAAGTGGCCTAAGGAGCTCGGCCTGGTGCCCTTCACGTTGCTCTAGGGGCTGAGTCAGGCCAGGCATTTGGGGGCCACGGTGGGCGGCAGCTGAAGAGGAAGCAGTGAGAATCCCAGGGGCATCCCGATGCGGCCCGTGTTTTGTGAACCTCCTAAAATGCTGGCGTGCACCTTCTTTGCGCTGTTGGTGGGTGGGCAG
Organism: Tympanoctomys barrerae; assembly: GCA_002564285.1. Classification (NCBI taxonomy): domain Eukaryota; kingdom Metazoa; phylum Chordata; class Mammalia; order Rodentia; family Octodontidae; genus Tympanoctomys; species Tympanoctomys barrerae. The sequence goes on along the minus strand of NDGN011399494.1, from coordinate 14,361 downwards.
GCTCGCTGGGCCGATGGGCTGGTGGGTGGGCAAGCGTGGGGGACTGCTTCTGCCCTTGCGAGTGACATGGCGGAGCACTTGCTGTCTTCCAGTGGTGAACTGCTCTGACCCAGGCTTCGTGGACAACGCCATCCGACACGGGCAGCAGAACTTCCCTGAGAGCTTCGAGTTCGGCTCTAGCGTCCTGTTCCACTGCAAGAAGGGGTTTTACCTGCTGGGCTCTTCGGCCCTGACCTGCACAGCAAGCGGCTTGTGGGACCGCGCTCTGCCCTCCTGCCTGGGTGAGTGGGCGCAGCTCTGGAGAGGGGGCCTGGCGAGGTCACTACTGAGGGACTACTGAGCCTCTCTACAGGGCAGACGGCAGTGCCTCCCCCAGGTGCACCCCGAGACACAGCGCGATCTCTCTTCCTACACTGCCTCGGTGCCATCTTCCTGCCTCGGCCTCCCGGGCCATGCCTGGGGTGGGAGGCGCCGAGCTGGGCAGCTGTGGCCACTGCTGGGGTTCTCAGAGGGCCAGAGACCAGCTTTTCGGGGAGTTGGTTTCCTGTCCTCCTCTCCCACCCTTCCTGGGGCCTCAGGCCTGGTCCTCAGAGTGACAGTGCCTCGGGGCTGGCGCTGACCACATGGAAGCCGAGGTGGGGCCCACAGGGCAGCTCCCCTCTCTGCTGTTGGATGGTTTCATAGACATCTTTCCCGTTTCTCCTTTATCTCACCCAGAACCCATCATTTACCCAGCATGTCAGAGCTCCAGATCTTTTGAGCTTCTGTAGTAAAGGCCTGTGTACAAGGCAGAAAGGAGGACCTGGAGGGGCTCCGCTGGGGCCACCCGCATGAGGCCTGCCCCGGGGGCACCGGCTCATTTCCCAGGATTCCTATCATATTGTTCTGTGCTCATGCAGGCCACAGGTACCAAGAGCTGCAGAAAAAAGCAGCAGTTTCTCCCTGAAAAATCTACATGTAAATTTTGACCTTAAGCAAAACTACATTAAGAAAGAAAAAACTCCACTGGCAGAAGCTTCCTTTTCTTTAGTCAATAAATTGTGAGGAAGGTATGGTGTCATCTAGGTTTTTCTTTTCTTTTTTTAGAAACGAAACCCAGGACCTGAAACTGGGCTCCAACCCCAGCCCTCCCCTGATTTGAATTTGAGGCAGGGTCTCGCTAGATTACCCCGACAGCCGGAATTGGCAGTCCAGCTGCTTCAGCCTGCCAGGACTCGGGTCCGGGCAAGGGCCACCACTGCAGCCGGAAGCTGGCACTTTGTGTCTGCAGGGGGCTGTGGGCTGTGCTGGCCCATCCAGGCCCTGTTTGTCAGGAGGTGGCTGTGTGGGCCTCTGCTGGGGAGACGCGCCCACCATCACGCACACCGTGTACCTGAGTGTCACACTCACCTTTGGCTCTCTTTCCTCCAGCCATCTCCTGTGGGCACCCCGGGGTCCCTGCCAATGCTGTGCTGACCGGGGAGCTGTTCACCTACGGAGCCAGAGTGCAGTACTCGTGCAAAGGGGGCCAGAGCCTCTCCGGCAACAGCACGCGAGTGTGCCAGGAGGACAGCCACTGGAGTGGGGCCCTGCCACACTGCTCAGGTGAGCCCCTCCCTGCACGCAGCCCCAAGAGGCTGGGCGCTTGCGCAAAGATCCGAGACTTGCCTTGCTTGCTCCTCGCCCGGTGTGTGCTAGACCGGAGCGCTGCTGTCCCTGATCTCACCTGTCCTCATTACTCTAGCGCCCTCTAGCCCATCAGAAGGGCAGAGGGCGACATCCTCTCCCAACTCTCGCCCCCCAGCACCCTCACAGCCGAGGGAGCCAAGGCACTGCCCCCTCACCTCTCGCTGCAGTCTGTGGGGCTTTCTGAGCCCCTCGCTAGGATGCTGGCCTTAGCTCAGCCTTCCCGTTTGCTCCTTCACTCTCTTTGTTTTTGTTGGTGGTCATTCCTCTCGATTCTTCCAGTTTCGCCACTCCTAGTCTCCACGCATCAGTAATTACAGTAATATACTCTGAGAAGCAGTCATCGTCTTAACCCTTATATGAATGCCTCCACAGTAAACTTCAGTGCATCAGCAGCTGCAGGCTAACTTACGAAGCCTCGGCCTCCGAGGTGACGGTTCTGTGTCCACAGCCCAGCCCCACTTTGTGTCCATGGCGTCTACACTCATGGTCCTCATGTCTGACCCCCGCCTGTGTGCAGCAAGCCTAACACAACACTGAATTCTCCATGTGCTGTGGTCCACAGGAAGCAGCCCCGGGTTCTGTGGGGACCCGGGGACCCCTGCGCACGGTTCGCGGCTCGGGGACGAATTCAAGACCAAGAGTCTCCTGCGCTTCTCCTGTGAGATGGGCTACCAGCTGCGCGGCTCGGCTGAGCGGATGTGCCTGCTCAACGGGTCCTGGTCAGGGCTGCAGCCCGTGTGCGAAGGTGAGGCTGCAGCCTGCGCACCCCAACTGCCGCATCTGAGTGCAGTCCGGGGGGCTCCAGAGAGTCTCCTGGAGCCTGGAAGAGCATCATCAGAAACCACGCCTCTGGTCACTTAGTGATGTCCTAACCCTTCCAAGCTCCCACCATGCTGGCCCTGACGCTCTGCAGTTGCCAGCACGACAGAGGCGCTTGCTCTTCGGGTGACGATCTCCCTGTAGATGCGCTGTCTCCCGGGCGAAGGAGGCATTTGAGGAGCAGTGTGAGGCACAGCCGACATGCTGGGGGGAATCTGGGCTGGGCGTTCCAGTTCACTCCAAGTGTCTGGTCTTCTCGTCTGGATCTCTCTTTCACAGAGGTCTCCAGGACTACCACACATGCAGCATTTTGTAGTGAGTGCTTTGGGTGTAGTAACTGAAGGGCATCAGGAGTTGGTGGGCGCATTGTTGTGTCGGGCTGGGCATCAGCATGTCTGTCTGAGGCAAGGGTGAGGTGTGGTTACGGGTGGTGTGGGGAGCTCAGGAGAAACATCCAGAATGCAGACAGGCAAGACTTGCGATGCCAGAAGTTGTTGGCAAACAAACTTCTCAATTAATTTTTCATCTGCAAAAATGATACGATTTAATTAAATGTGTATTCTCTGTGTGAAACACTTTCCACATAAGAAACAGAAATACTGCCTCACAGAACGCAGCTGGGGGACATCACAGCAGTGCCTTCGCAGTTCCCGGAAATGCTCGCCAAGCTCCGGGCCCAGGCCCTGCCCAGGCGTGTGCTGTGCACACGAGCCCCTCTACTCCAAGTGCTCTAAAGCAATCTTGTAGTGTCACTGCATTCTTTCTAGTGTTGCTAATGGGATTTTCTCAACAGGGATACTCTTATAATAGGTATTCATTGACCATTTTTCGGCAATTACTTACTAATTTTAGCATTGGTCCTTCTTGGGTAACAATAGCAAATGTGGTTGCATATGGGAAGAAGATGCCCATGTCCTGGGTAGGTCAGCCTCGGCTTCCCCACCCTGACATTTGCAGAGAGCAGTGCAGAGCACCTGGCCTGCTAACTCACACATGACGTGTTGAATGAACAACTGTCTTGTGCGGACCAACACCTTAATGTGATGTGATGCAAAGTCTTAATTTATGTTACAGTCAACACATGTTTTTCAAACATTAGAGAGCAGTCCATAGCATCTGTTCTGGGTGGGTAGATATTTCTTGACTCAGAGCTCTGGGCAGGTGGATATTTCTCGCCTTAGATGGCAATCAGGAAGCAGCTGACAAGCCTGTTAGAAGGAAGAACCCAGATCAATGAGGGAAGGAAGAGCTGTGATTGATTAACTATGTCTGCTGTGGGCACCCACACAGGAACACAACCCTGTGTGCTGAGTGTTAGGTTTTCAAAAAGACCCAGCTGGACTTGAGTGTAGGTAGGTTTACCCACTGTGGCAAAATAGGCAGCCTCCTGAACTTGCACGAACAGTGGCTTCTAAGTGCTGAGCACATTTGGCAGCCTGCTTTCCCCCATATTTTTAAAAGAAATGCATCTTTGTTTTCAAGGCTAGCTTTCCAGAAGGAGCACCTGAGCACGCAGAAGTCTGCTCAGTCTCGTCCCTCACTCCCACGCACACTCGAGAGTGGGCAAGTGCAGCAGCGTCACACGCCTTACCTGCCTGCTTTGTCCTTGTCCTTATGATGCAGCAAGGGAAGAAATGTAACCATTATTCTGGTAAATAGGCCAACTGAGAGAGCGCAAGGGAAGAAGGGATTCAATTCACTACCCTGAAGCGCGTCCAGCAGCATCAGGACGCGCACGCACACGCACGCGCGCACACACACACACACACACACACACGCTCCAAAGCCCTAGGCAGTGTAGACCTATCACGCTGTGGTTATCTGGGGCCTCACTGCCTGCATTCAGGTGCTAGGAAGCAAATGCAGGGCGCAGTCGTGTCCCAGCTGAGGAGCACAGCTGCCGCTCGACTTGGTGGGGCCAGGGCACCCTTTCAGAAGCCCGCCCACCTAGGTCAGTGCCACTTCAGCCGTGCGCTGTTTTCCAAGTGGATCCTCCTGGAAGTACAACAAAAGATCTGATTCTCCAGAGCTCCCGAAGTCAGCCAGTGTGTGTGTGTGTGTGAAGGGTGCTGCCCAGTGGCCCATGTCACGGGGCAAATTCTATCTTGGCACGAAAGCGGGTTCAACCCTAGAGCAGCAAGTCTGTGAGTTTCTTACTCCTTGTTCATGTTTTGATTGGTCAAAAGGAACCCATTTCAAGAAAGATGGTGTGAAAGTATAATATTGCACATTTGTAGCACTTCAGTAACCAAACCCATGAGTCCTGGTCGCACACACATTACAGCCCTCCCGCATGCATGCACTCTGAGAGCGTGGCAGTCAGGCGTGGGCCTCGGGCCCCTGTGTCTGCCATGGTGCTCACGGGCTGGCCCTGTGCCATCTCTCTTCTGCAGCCGTGTCCTGTGGGAATCCTGGCACGCCCACCAACGGCCGCATAGTGGGCAGCGACGGCATCCTCTTCTCCAGCTCTGTGGTCTACGCGTGCTGGGAGGGCTATAAGACCTCGGGGCTCACCACGCGGCACTGCACAGCCAACGGGACCTGGACGGGCACTGCGCCCGACTGTACAAGTCAGTACCTGAGTGCCGTGGGTGGGGGCCTCCCAGCACCTGATGAGGCCTGCAACTGCGGAGCGAGTGGGATTTGGGGAGGGAAAGCAAGTGCGTTAATCCCGGGACTCGGGCCCCTCAGTATCTTTTTCTGCTTTGAAACTAGAGATTGAACTCAGGGTTACCGCACCGAGCTACAGCCGCAGCTCTTTCCTTAGATTTTATTTTGAGATTAGGTCTTATTAAGTTGCTAAATTGCCCAGGCAGGGGTCAAACTTGAGACCTTCCTGCCACAGGCTCCCAAGGGGCTAGGATTAAAGGTGTGCACCACTGCCCCAGGCTCCTGAGGTACTGGAACAGCATTCTCCACCTGATAATTTTATAGTGAGGCTACTTTACGTAGCCAGTTAAGGCTGGATATGGTAAAGCTGGAGCAAACAAAGAGCAAGACTTTCTGTCTGCAGACCATTTGTTCTGCAAGCAGTTAGCTGCTTAGCACAGTGACCACAGCTGTGTGCCCGGCCTTCACCAGCAAAGTGAGCTCTTACCCAGGGCTACACAGGGACAGCGTGGGCTAGCACTCGCCATCTACACAGCCACCGTGGTAGAACAGGACCAAGGATCCTGAGGGGGTGGCCAGCCAGCGCGTAGCCTGTAGCCGGCACTCAGCCAGCCCCCGCAGGGCTGGGCACCCCAATTCCAGGCCGGTCCTGGGACAGAGCCTCACAGAGTGCGTGAACCGAGGTCGCAACTCCTGCTGCCAGGGTAATGGCGCACCTCTCTGCTCCTGCTTTTGCTGCATGCCTGTTAGTTATCAGCTGTGGAGACCCAGGCACGCTGCCCAACGGTGTCCAGTTTGGGACTGATTTCACCTTCAACAAGACTGTGAGCTTCCGGTGCAGCCCTGGGTACCTGATGGAGCCCGCCTTAGCGTCGACCATCCAGTGCACCAAGGACGGCACGTGGAACCAGAGCAAGCCTGTCTGCAAAGGTGGGGGCCCGCCCATGTTGATCTCACTGATGAGAACAGAAGTCTTTACAGAGCTAGGTTCAACTTCATCTGGCAGTTATCCACAAAGCTCTTCCTGAAAGTAGGAATTCTCAGAACTCCTAATAGCCCATTTGCAGTTGCTAAGTCCCTCTCACTTCCCTAATACGTTAAGGTCAGTTTCTCAGAAGTTTCTCAGGAAAACTGACTCCCGGAAAAGTGTAGCCAGCAGCTCAGGACTCCAAAGCAGCAGTGGACAAGCAGTGCTTGGTTGGCCGGTGTCCAGTGTGGGCAAGCGCTTGGAGTGGGAGCTTGGTGCCCATTGGTGATGGGATAGCAGCAGGGGCGGTACCAGGTGGGGGAGAGCACAGCTGTGGGACTGTAGAGGCCAGCGAGCTACAGGAGCTACCCAGGGGTGGCACAGCCCTGGTGGAGAGTTATCAGCGGCAGGGCGCCTTGGAGGGGATGGCAAGGAGGTAGCTGCCTGCCGGCCAGAACCCCTCAATAATTCATTTTAAAAATTCTATGCAGATGCCATCTGTAATGCAGGCAAATAAAAGCGCGAGTGTGGTGGGGCGTGGCCCTGGCCGGAAGGCACGTGCTCACCCTACTCTCTCTTCCCAGCTGTGCTGTGCAGCCCGCCCCCGCCTGTGCCCAATGGAAGGGTGGAAGGTGCCGACTTCCGCTGGGGCTCCAGTGTCAGCTACAGCTGCGTGGCTGGCTTCCAGCTGTCCCATTCAGCCATCCTCTCCTGCGAAGGGCACGGAGTGTGGAAAGGGGAGGTCCCGCAGTGCCTGCGTAAGTTCTGCACAGCCCGTTTCCCCAGGGCAGGTGAGCCTCGGTACCGCCCTGGAGTCCCACCTCCTGAGCACGCCATGCATAAGAGGAGGCGCGATCCAAAGTATGGCGCATGCTTACATTTTGAAAAATTGTTAGGGTGAAAGGCACAGTGCCGGCCTCCCTCAGAACCCTCCGCCCCATGCAGAGCACTCTTGCCCCGTGGCTCTTTCCAGCTTCTGAAGCAGTTGTGGAGTCCTCTTTCGTGCATGTCTTTGGTTGTCCTATCATGTCCTGAATCCATTCAGAACATTGGCTTTTCATGGCCACTTAGACTTGGAGTAAGACCCAGAATTCGCGTGTGGCCAGACCTGGTGAAGCCGATGGGTGGGGACACATGGGATGCCCTTAGCACCTCAGCTCCCGTTGGATGTGACTTGGCAGTGGCACTCACCATGTTTTCGATCAGACCTTGTAAAGACACAAATGTGCACTTCCAGAACTGCTTCAGAAAGTGGTGAGCCTGGCGGGTAACTATGCCTGAGGTAAAGGGCAGTCTACTGGCGGACTAACAGCAGTGTGTGTCCTTACTCTGAGAATCTTTTGTACTTATTTATACACTAACCGGCCCTAGAGGGCAAACCTCAGGGTGGAGCACGTGTCGGCCCAGCCTGCCGCCTGCCGCTTGGTCACGTGCGTCCGGTAGTTGACGCGGAAGGTTTCGCAGAACAGGTTTCCAGGTCCAGTAGGGGGAGCTGTGCAGGGCCGCTCACCGCTGCGGTCTTCCTGTCCATGCCCACAGCCGTGTTCTGCGGAGACCCCGGGGCCCCAGCCGAGGGGCGGATCAGCGGGAAGAGCTTCACCTTCAGGTCTGAGGTCTTCTTCCAATGCAAGGCGCCCTTCGTATTGGTGGGGTCATCGCGGAGAACGTGTCAGGCTGATGGCACCTGGAGCGGCGTTCAGCCCACCTGCATAGGTAACACTGGTGTCTTCGCTGTTCCCTAGTTCTTGGGACAAAGTATGTGACATCCACAGCGTAAGGAAAGAGAGGTTGTCTTGGCTCATAGTTTGTAGAGTTTCAGTCTGGGTGGCTGGCTTCAAGGCGAGGTGGCACAGCAGAGGAGCTCATGGCCTGGCCACCACAGCAGAGCGACCCGGGGAGGAGGGGGGTGACCTTCCCGGCCACGTCCCAGGCCACTGCCCCACCAGGCCCCACCTCCCAGACCCACCCTCAGCTGCAAACACCTCAGTGGCCCAATCCATGCCTCAGTCACCACCGAAGCCCCACCTATGAGTTCATGAGGCTTGGGGTGACCCAGATATACCCTAAAGCACGTGGTTGCCTGGCCCTACGTGTTCGGGACTCTTCCAGAAAAAGACGAGTCATTTCTAAGTGGGGTGATGCCGTGTTCTGGGCCAGGGGCTGCTCTGAGTCAGTGCTGACAGCCAGGCAGGCAGGGGACGGCCTCCTAAGGCTGCACCCCAGGCTGGCACTGCGTGCCAAGTCCTGACCCAACCCCGGGACAGATGCAGGCATGGCGTCCCAAAGCCGCAGCCCTCAGAGGTGACCTGGCCGTTCCATTGCTCAGACTCGCCTTGTTGGGTTGACATCACCTGATTTTACTCTTCTCAGCAAATTTAGAACAAAAAGTACTAATCTTTAGTTTTGGTTACTTTCTAGGAAATTAAATGATATCCACTGAAAATACGGTATCAGAAATAATTTCATTAAAGCATTTTTTAAAACTTAAGGGGCCAGAGAGATGGCTCAGTAGAATAAGCACTTGCCTGGCAAGCGTAAAGGCCTGAGTTCAATCCCCAGTTCTGCCAAAAAATAAAAATCAAATAAAATGTAGGAGTTGCTGTCACTTGACTTGAACTACTGCCAGGTGATAGACATCTCTGTTGCAAGGAGTTTCCTCCAGTTAACTGGTTGTGCTAGAAAATAAATTTCAAATAGTGACATTTTTGTTTTTCTGTGTACAGCTGGGATCAGCAGTAGTGTAGTGTGGCCAGGCCGGCTGGCTCGTGTCCTTCTGAGTTGAGGAAGGTCCCTGCTGGCAGACCGCAGGCTTCCATGCGGGCCACTGATAGTCTTCTCATTCTAAAATCTTGAGGAAAACATATCCAGGAAACATGTACGAATGTCATGGATAAGCGGCTCTGGTAACCATTCATTAATTTTCATAGGCTAGAATACACATCACACCATAAGACTAACCAACTAGATGTTGGTAGAGAGGCTGATAGAGAGGTGATTCCTGTATTGATAAGGATGTGCACATCCACTTAAAGCAGAGTGAACACAAAGCATTCCTTTCTGAAGATATCTGCAGAGATCAAAATAGTAATTTACTTTTTATCATTTATGAGAAATATCTTTCCTATTTGCCCAACCACTGGTCTCCATTTGAAAAATATTTTAGTAAAAATGCTGCAATGTTTTGTTTTGATTGTGAATTTCAGATCCTGCACATAACACCTGCCCGGACCCTGGTACCCCACACTTCGGGATACAGAACAGTTCTAGAGGATATGAGGTATTTTATGTTTCACTAGAAATATAAAGTGGAGTTGGCACTTCAGCATGCGTGTAGATGTCACAAGCAGTGTTTTCGTCCTGTTATACGTGCCCTGAGTCATCCAATGAGGGCTTCAGCGTGTGTTTATAACTACCGAAGTCTGGATGATCGCGTGCAGCCTGACCTCCCGGTCCCAGTGGCTGCCTTAGCTTCTCTTTGGAAGCTCCTGTACTTATACATCTAGTGTCTGTTGAACTCAAAGGGCAACTCTCAGGCTGAGTAGACCGCTCCCTGCAGACGGGGTGCGATAGCAGCGATAGCCTCTCAGGGCTGCAGAGAACAGCGAGAGGGCAAGAGGAGATGTTATCTTTTCATGCTGCGTTACTTGTGATCTGCTCTGCTTGTGACTCCTGAAGGCAGAGTCATGGGTTGTGGCACAAGGATGTCACACTAGAATATGCACTGGACTGTTTAATGAAGGGTGCATCGAGACTCTGCCTGAGGCTGGGGAGCTGACTCGGCCATCTAAGCACCGCCCTGGCAAGCTCAAGGACCCAGGTTCGATCCCCAGTACCACATGCCGTGCTGGCCCCTAGATCGGGTGTGGTGGCGCATGCCTGTAATCCCAGCACTGCGGAGGCTGAAACAGGAGGATCCCTATGACTCCTAGCTATGTAGCAAGACCCTGTACCAAATCCGTAACTAAATAAAAAAAATTTAAAATCTCTAATATTGGACAAATATTTAAAAATGAAAGGTAGTGAAGCTTGACACGCAGTGCTCAAACCATCTTGAATAATTAAGCAAGTCCCTGGCTCCCTGGCAGTGTGGCTTAGAACCCAAGTCCAGTGTGTGTGCTTCTGATGTGAGCATCCCACGCATTTGGGAGCTGTCTCCTTCCGCAGGCGCTTCCCGTACCACTCGGGAGCGCTGTTTGCCCATCCCGCTGTCCGGAGCACCGTGCCACCCCAGCCCCTCTGCTGGGCCCCGGGAAGGAAGTGCTCATGGGAAATGAGTTCTGGAATTGTGGCCCGTTTATGTCGTGACTCGGGCATGGCCTTACACTTCAGGGAAAGGCTTCTAGGGAAGGAAGCCTGTCCTCCGTGTGGGTTCAACCTCACTGACCCCTGCAAGCACTGAGTGTGGGCCACCACAGGGCAGACACGGCCACCCTAAGTGGGCAGTCAGCGACTGTGTCGAGGGTTGGGTTCCTGGACCTTCGTGAGTTGCTCAGAGGTGTCCCTGAGCTCCAGCTTGGCCGTGCATCTGGCCAGGCCTTGCCCAGAAAGAGCACTGTGGTCTTGTACACTAGACACGGGCTCCCCTGCCTTCCTGTCCCTGATCCCAGGGCTTGGAGTGAGACCTCCATGTACTTCAAGGAGGCTTGGCATGTACCATCTGCAGTGGGGTGGGGGCCAGCCGACCCTCCACTCATCACAAGTGTCGGTCAGTTAATGACTCGAGCCTGGGGTCCTTTGGAATGTTTTCCCATGTAAATGCCCCCTTCCTTGTGCCAGGAGTGGCTTGTCACTTCTCAATACAAATCACTTCCCCATATTTTATGATAGCTCTCCCCAAATCCTAGGAGGCTGGAGGGGCTGTGAGAAGACACACACATGGAAGGAGGGAGGGAGGGAGGGAGGGAGGGAGGAACGGGGACAGAGGTGTGGCCCAACCTCACTGGGTCAGGCTGTGCTGGGGCAAGGCTGCCTTGCAGTCCGCTGTCCCTTCTGCAGTTCTGTTTCCCTCCCCCGGTCCCTCGCCCCTGGTGCGATCATAATGGGTGATCCCGGTGCCCTCTGCACATGGCCAACCGCAGCGCATTCGCTGAAGCAGATGCACGGGGCACCCTAAGCTCCCCGAGGCCCTCCGCTAGGTCAGGGGCCTGCTCAGGGAGCACACAGGCAGCTGCAGCTCACTGTGGTGACAGTGGCATCCGGTGCTGGGCAGAGGGTGACAGTCCACCTTGGAAGACCAAGAGGGGTGCACAGAGGAGCGGGGTGTGAGCAAAGCCCAAGGAGGGAAGGAGGCTCTAAGGGAGGCTGGGCAGGGGGGACGCCTCAGATGCTGAGCGTGCTGCAGAGCTCACAGGCCCAAAGCAGCAGGAAGACGACCAGGATGGAGGCTTAGACAGCAGGTCCTGGGAGGGGTAGCCAGAGTGACCTGCCAGTACCTTCCAGTTGCTTCAAATGTAAATAGCAAAAGAAATGAAAAGGTAAAGAATAGTCGCTACAGAATAATAAGAGAAAATTCTGGAAGTACAGAGGAAAGACAAACAGCACTGTGAGACAGAGTGCTTCCACCCTGGGCAGAGAGCACGGGGAGGAGCCCCTGCGGGGGGCTTGCAGCCAGCCCTGACTCCTGTGGCCTCCCTGCAGGTGGGGAGCACCGTCTTCTTCAGATGCAGGAAAGGCTACCACGTCCAGGGCTCCACCACCCGGACCTGCCTGGCCAACCTCACCTGGAGTGGCGTGCAGGCCGAGTGCACACGTAAGTGGGGCCGAGGCTGCCTGGGCCGGGGGAGGTGCGGCTCGGGCAGCCCGGAGGCGCTGGGTGCTTTGGCGTGGTTTCCTAACCTGAAACACTGAGGATCGCCTGAGGTGCACCGAAGGGGTGCCGGTCCCAGGACAGCAGCACGAGCGAGGCCAAAGCTTGGGGCTGGGCGTGGGAGACCTGCTGGGGGACCCCAGGCGCTCAGAGGGAGAGATGGTGCTAGGGCAGGGCAGGGCTGACTGCTCTGCACTTGTCACCCAGGCCCTGTGCTAGACAGAGAAGGAGAGTAAATGTTTGAAATGCTACTTTTGTTTATATATTTATTTCTTGAGTATTTAAGTAATAAAGAGATGTAGTTTTTGAAAGGAAGGGAACATAGCACAAACACCATGTAAGAATTGTCGGGTGCTCGCCGGTCCACTCTGGCCCAGGCCTGGTCTCAAGGTCTGTGTGTAGACTACAGTCTGCTGCCTCATGTGCTTACTTTAGACATCACTACGGACGTCTCAGGATGAAGCGTGGGGAGGGGCAGACTCTTCCCCTCCGTCTGTCTTCATCCACTAAGAGTTACGTTACCATTTTAATTGAAATGCGCTTAAAGAACTTGATTTATTATGAGGTACAAATGCTGTTTACGTAGAGGCGAGCTGTGTTCTGCCTCCCCCTCCATTAAGCTCTTCACTCTCTGACTCTGGTCCCTTGGACCCATCTCCTGGCCCCTACTCTTCTTACCTTCCTTTTTTCCCTCTCATTATTAACTTTATTCAAAATCAATAATGATTATATAGCAAATTAAAAATTGTACACAAATATTGAAATATGAAAGACATAAGATGTAGACAGAGTGAATTTTAGAAAAACATTTCTGAAATGAATATATAACATGAGATTAATAATAGATCACACATTGTAAAAAGTTATTTACAAGCTTAAATGAATATAACAATAAAAATTTATAAAATAAACATAAAGAAGAGCTTACAGGTCAGTCGTATGCTTCTTTCTGTGCCAAAATCAAGAAACTTATATTCATATAATTAAAGTTCTCAAAGTAGAAGGGGGTAGACAATAAATATTTAAAGATTTAAAATTTCTGAATTTAGTTAAAATTGTAGCACCACATTTCCAAGAAAAATGAACTTTTGCACAAGAAATATTAATAAAATCATACCAAGATACACAAAACTGAAATTGTCCATACAAGCTTCAGAGATAAGGGCCAGCATGGAGCTGGTAGAGAGATGCCAAATTTGTGCTCTATTTTGAAGAAAATTACATAATTTGTAAATACTGTGGAACAAAGTATTTGAAAATATTTGAAAAAAAAATAAAGTTCATGAAAACTCATGAAATTAGTCTAATAAAGTTGATGTTAATTATTTAAAAAATAAAATGCTATTTTTGCTGTTTGAAGTAAGTAACAGATGATTGTTTGAATAATTAAAGATCAAAGTTTACTTTGTTTCAATCACAAGATGAAAATGTTTTGCTTGGTTAGTAAATCAGTAATTCACTTCACTCACTATTTATCAAAATATTGTACTTCTACCATGGTAAGCATAAAAATCAGTAGGCAAGAAAAATTGTTAGGGTAGAAAATTATGATTTTTGTATACTTACCAGTATTATGTTATGTGTATTATTTCAGAGTTGTCATTGCTACACCACTTGCTACACATGTGTTCTATAGTATGTAGCACATATTATTGCGTATTGTATATCGTAGAGAGCTTGCTAGGAAGTCATTATGGTAAACATTTGGCAGGTAGGTACAGGTCAAATTTTGACAACACATAAAGCAACTTCCCTGTTCTAGAATTATAAACTTTTTTTATAATAATCTGCCAAATCCTTTATTTCAGACACACAGGAAGTCGAGCTACAGATAAGCATCACAGTGGCCTTTATTCCTAAATCACGTGTTTCAGGGACACACACCCTTTCCGTTAAGTCCACATACACTCAGGGTCCTCACCACTCCCTCAGCTGCACCCTGCTCTTCTTGTCACCGGATGCAGTCCAGGCAGAGCGGAGTGCTTTTCTCCACATTAGCTGACAAGACTGACCGCTGAGGAGAGCGGAACACGCTGCTTGTCCGCACTGTTTATCGGGCTTGCTGTGTAACTACACGAAGACTTCCATGCTGAACCTCTGCACGTGCCTGTGCGACGTGTGTGCATCAAGTCACTCGCCGTGGCCGGCGCCTTGTGCTCCGCCCCTTGGCCTCAGCTGCTGTGCCAGGAGCAGTGGATGAGGAGCCAGCCCTGCCTGACGACAGCAATGCCGTGTTTTGCAGCTCACGCCTGCCGGCAGCCCGAGACCCCAGCCCACGCGGATGTGAGGGCCATCGACCTTCCCGCGTTTGGCTACACCTTGGTGTACACGTGCCACCCAGGGTTTTTCCTTGCCGGCGGATCTGAACACAGGACGTGCAAGGCAGATATGAAATGGACGGGGAAGTCACCCGTGTGTAAAAGTAAGTCTGTGCAGGTGTGGAAGCTTATCCTTCACTGTGCAGGTGTGGAAGCTTATCCTTCACTGTGCA
>NDGN011399480.1:0-19105 GCA_002564285.1 Tympanoctomys barrerae | reverse complement strand
AAAAAGTACTTTCATTGAAAGTTTGCTGTTGATTACACTAGGTATGCACAAGTTGATTATTCAATGCCAAATTAACCCTCAGCCCTTGGCAAAAACTCCAGTTTCTCCAAGATTTAAGAGTAGTAGTGGTATAAGCTGGTACTTGTAATAGCTAATCTATATTATCAAGCATTTTCTATGTGGCAACACGACAGTAGGCATTTTGCCATGTATAAATTCATTTTCACTAAAAGAGAACTCTATGACAAATGTCCTGTTACAATTTTTGTTTTCAGATGAAAAGGTTCCTAGAGGTGGCAAACTTACACAGCTGGTTATAAGCCAGGATTTCAATCAACATTTAACTCAAAACCCTTTTTTTAAAATTTCCTTTTTATTCAGAATCTGGACAATTTTTTCTGAACATATTTAACATACAACTTTGAGAGTCCCTTTCTCTTTTAGTGAGGATTTTTCTTCAGGTCTTTGTTTATCAAAAGCATTGTGTTTCCTCTTCATCACGTCATGATGTTTTCTATTCTTCATGAATATTTATGAGTAAATGACCAAAGATGAACTACAACCACAGGTAAGCAGCAAAAACACAACCACCTCTGAACGGGTGATGGTCCAGTCTCTTCTCGCAGATATAACCTGTGTGTAATCACAGTGTGAACCCGGCCATGGAGCCTGGACTCCAGGAAGTCACTTTTAAGCTGCAAAGAACTCATTCTTGACCACAGTTTAATTATTTTAATAGTCGTGGCATTAGTAGAGCAGCAATAGTACTAAGAGAACCCCGCAGATCACTGATAACCTGTCCTAACTCTAGAATTATGCAATCCTTGGCAAACCAATTTTTCTGAATCTTCTTGTCTATCAGATAAATGAGAAAACAAATGCTCACAAGTTAATGCTATGAAGATGTAGCATAGGAGAGCTGGGGAGATAGCTCGGTGGACTATGCATCTGCCTCACAAGCTCAAGGTCCCGAGTTTGATCCCATAACATACAGCAGAACTGTATGTTATGCTGGCCCCAAAATCAGGCATGGTGGTGCATGCCTGTAATCCCAGTGCTGGGGAGACTGAGACAAGAGAATTACTATGAGACTGAGCTACACAGCAATACCCTGTACCAAAATTAATTAATTAATTATTAAAATATAGCATGGTAATGTTTGTGAAATCTATGGCACAATATATTATCAAAAAAAAAAAAACCTAAGACAAATTTCAAACCTGTGCAGACAAATGACCATACTATCATTGATGAAGGAATGAGATTGCTTCCTAATATAATATTTAATTCCAAAATCAATTATGAGGGACAGGAGAGATAGCCCAGTAGAATAAGTGCCTGCCTGGCAAGCTCATAGTCCTGAGTTCAATCCCTGGTACTGCAAAATAAAGCAAACAAACAAAAAAAAGCAAAATCAATTATAAAATTAACAAGATTCAAAAGAAATCTGTTATATTTGTCTCTAAATTATATGGCAATGAACTTTTAAAATGTATTTTGTACAGGGTCTCACTATGCAGCTCGGAGTCATAGTGACCCTCCTGTTTTCTGCCTCCTCAGTGCTGGGATTATAGGCATCACGACGAGTCTCCGTGGTCAGCTCAGTGGACCCGGCACGACATGTCATACTGGGGATCAAGCCCCAGTATCTGCACTTGCCAAAACAGGTGCTTAATCCACTGAGCTATCTGACCAGCCCTGGCAATGAACTTATAAACTCTTAAATATAACCCCACCCTTTTTTTAAATCCTTGACAATTTTCCATGGGTCACATGGAAAATAGCTTCTCTCTTTCGTCAGTAACTTTTTTTCCGCTTTCCTTCTCTGCCTAACAATAGTATTTTCCTCCTTAACCCCACTAGTTTTCATCGATATACGATGAACATTTGAAGATCTACAGCCACATCTTAGAAGACTTCTCTCTTCCACAGTGAAGCCATAGCTCATCCTCTAGGACATTTCTTCTCAGCATCGTCCAAGTGGCTTCCCTTCTGCAGATGCACATCTATAACGCTACCGTGAGGCTGAATGCAAAGAAACTAATAGCAGCAGACACTTCAGATAGTGCCAAGTCACTAGTTTCAGATTAACAATCGACTTCAGCACATACTAAACTACTGGTTCCGTTGCCTTAACTGACTCATTTTATACAATGCCCGTATCATATGAAATACTTTCATCCCGCTTGTCAAAATAGGTTCGCAGCAGCCACACGGCACCTAAATGAAAAGTTCTCCTCCAGTTCACTTTACATCAAACTCAGAACAACTACATTGCATCATCCATAAAATGCAAGGCACGCTGTCCAGATAAATGAGCAATGAGAGGCGGAAACCCAAATAAACACTAATACAAAATGCTCCGTGCCAAGGATAATATTCTTAAAAAAAAGAAATTCCTAATTAACAGGAAAAAAGCACCTCTATTGTGTGCAGCTTACATTGCAGTTGTGCTTTGTTTTTGATAACGAAGTGCGGGAAGAAATTTTTCTTTCCACATATTCTTAAAAGAGAATTCACCCAAAGTTGGATTTTGCTTGTTTCAATGGGAAAGATGAGAATGGAGAAAAGAGTCTGGTAAATAATTTATGAACAAGATTGCTTCACTGATCCGACTTGGTGATGAAAACTTCTTTGAAAACCCATGAGGAACGTTCTTAATAGAAATTATTTGCGCTGCTCCCGAGCCGTTGTCTTTTTCCCCCTGCTAATAGTTTGATTTTGGCTTGACAGTCGCTACAGTGCAGAAATGTAGCAACAAACACAATGAAAAGCCTTTCCACATGATTATTTTCGAAAGTAATAAGACACATGTGACCTGGAAAATCAGACCCTCCGAGGTGTCAGGTAAGGAGGTGGATGATTACATTTTTAAAAGCTGTCTTCAGCTTTGCAATGTGCAGGAGCTCAAAGGTAAAATTTCCGGGGACTAGAGTGAGCTTTTGCTGCCATCTACTGGGCTGCAACGCAAAATAAGTATAAACCTCGGAACTCAAAAGATGAGAGAATTGAAAACGGGGGCGGGGGGATGGGGGAAAAGTCATTCTTGGAAAATCCCCTTGGAGAAGAACTTCTACAGCCGGCCACGGAACAACACGTATCTTGAACTGGAGAATTTTTAATAACAGCCCTCACATATAATTGAGCGATTCTGCCAGTGAGAAAGGTCATCCCTTTCCTGCCTGGTTCCTTCAACCAGGATAAATCTGAGCACATCTGTATTCATACTCCCTTCTCCTGAAGCTTAAAACAGGAGGAATAGCGCGATGTCATTACTCCGATGTTGTCAGACGAGTTCCTACGTTACTAGCTGCTTGGAACTTCAGGCAGGTTATTCAACCTGTTTAAACATCGCTTTTCTTACACGGAAACCAGGAAACCATAATATTTACTTCGTGGCATCGCTGCTCATCCATTTATTCACACACATCCACTGACACGCTGATGAGGATTAAATGTGGTGATATGCATAAAACGCCTTACAAAGCGCGCGTGGTCTCTTAATAAAGCCCAGCTGTTGCCTCTTGTTTACACCATCAGTGTTTACTTCCCTTCGCATCACAGTGACTAGCAATTCCTAAATCATAATATTGAAAGGGAAAATGATCCAGAATGACTTCTCGGAGTCGTAAGCTTCCTTCAGAAATTGCAAACCAGTATCGTTGTGCCTCAAAGAAGGACCTAAAATGAAGAAAAATCAATGCCAAGAGAGACAGGTAGGTACATAGATTAGAGCGTATTTCTGCATCAATTTATCCAGATAAATAGAATAGACTTGCTTTCCAGTCCAATTAACAAATCAGTTTAAGTAATGGAGAAATGAATTTATGATATGTAGAGTCTGAAGGAAGGAAGGCATGTGATGATTTTTCAGTGATTATATTTAATTTGGTTGTTCATATTTTTAGGAGCAGCATTTTTAACTCAGGGAGATCACTGATTCAGGGAAAATCAAAAGTTATATTTTTAAGGGAGAGAGAAATAAAGAAAACCACTCTCTACTAAACGGCAATGGATGATATACACACACACCATATGTGAGATTATTTGAACACCTACTTCCCCTAGATTTACAATCATCACTATCGAAAGTATTTGGGGAGATAATCCTGAAATACTCATACATCTTCTTCCAGCACTACTATGAAAGCATTTTAATCAGCGTTTAGGGATGTGTTGGATAAACACCAAATGCAGAAAGTGCTCTGCTGAATAGTTTCAAAATTTAATTCTAAAGTTCACACCAAGTCTCTACCTCTTCAAGCCCTTATGTAAATCAAAGCGCACCTAACTGCAAGGGAAATGGTGTGACGCAGAGTGGCACATAAGAGAGAAGCATGTAGGAAACTAGATGAAAGGGTAGCTTTTGAAATAAGGCTGCTGGAGTTCCAATCTCTTCTACCAAGCACTAAATATGAGAACCTGGGAGGTCCCCAGGACTTCTCTGTTCCTTCCTCTCCTCACTCAAAATGTGTGGTTCAAAAGCGGCATCTAGGGTACATTTTTGATGAAAGGATTAAATGCATCTAATATGTGCAAGTTACTTAGAATAGTGCCTGATTTGTAGTGAGTGGCATGAGTTAGCTATTATTGCAAGAGAAGACTTTTTGGAATTAAACATTTTCCTTAGAAAAACAGTCCTTTAAAGTTTTTGTTGTCTGGTAATTTGCAAAGTTGCTTTTTGTTTGTTTTGCCTATTCCTAAGACAAAATTGGCCTAAGTCCTGGTATTTGAAAAGAAAAACAGAACTGAGTTAGCTGAAGCAAGTGAGAGTCGAGAAGGCCAGGACCAACAATATGCAACCCCAGTAGTTTCTGTCACACTGCAAGTATACAAGAGGCATCCCTGGAAATCTGGGAGAACAGAGAGAAAAATTACTGTTTTGCCCTTGGTGTCTTCCCAGCACAAATTTTCTTGAGAGTGAGTTTGACCTGGGTCAATGGGACCAGAAACATCAATGGAGGAAGAGGTAGACCCTCCTCGGGCCCCATAGGCATCTCACATTGTCAGGAATTGGTTCTTAGGCACAGATGAAGAAATTACTAAGTGTAGACCGCATTTGCAAGGACTGAGGTAATTGTGTTCTTACTTCACATATTCCTGTGTTTTGGCTACTTGCTGTTCATCTAGTAGATCTGCAAACCAACATGGAAGAAAGTCTTATGGAAGGCTATGTAGCATCGGAAAAATACATAAGGAAATAACACAATCCAATTTAGTGCACATGTGGTAGTAACCAGAACACAGCTCGCAAGGCTTGAACTTCAGTGATCCTTACAAAATAAAGCCCTAGCTATGTGGATATAAATTGAGTTTGATAGCCAAGCAGTAATGTCTCATGGGGATCAACTCAGTCCCTAACCTATTGTTCTTCATCATGCTATCTAGTTCTTCCCTCCTTGATGGTGAGAAAATATTATTTCTGAAGTTATGATTAGTGATGGTGGTAGTGGTGGTCCCCAAAATCTATGGCTTTGACTTAACCCAGCAACATGGGTACTGCTTAAAATTTTCCAATGACAACTCCTCAATGCAATAGTTTGCTAATTAGTATTTAAAAAATGAGATTGCATATGAAACAATTAGGAAAACTATCACATAAAAGATGAAGTAGAAAGATAAAAATTGAGTGGCTCACTTGATAAATGTAGTCTTAAAAAATAAACCAGGACTGTAAAGCCTTTAATCCCTTCACCATAGCCAACATATGTAGATACAGATCAGTAAGCCTAAGAGGAAACTATTTACTTTGATTCTTATGGTTATAATTCATCACTTATGTAGGCTGCTCAACCATGATTATTAATTTTTATTGGATACCAAAGGCTACCTTTAAAAATAGAAATGCTGATTATTTTTCTAACATCCCTTTCTGCTAGGTATCAAACATTGATCTTTGCTCATCCAATCCAATTTACACAAAGCTGTACCTTAACCCAGTGCTAGTGATAAAATGAGGAGAGATGAAAAACTCTCTAATTAGGGCAGCAGGTATTGTAGTCAACACAAGGATGAGCATCTGGTCCAGAGTCAGGACAACTCTAGAATCTGAGGTTTGACAGCAGAGAAATCAGATTATCAGGGAGATGTACTGAGCCACACTGTTAGGATTTATTCAGAAAGTTCAGGATCTATTCTTTTTTTGTGTGATACCAGGGATTGTTGGAATGTATTCTTCTTTCTCTCTCTCTCTCTTTTTTTTTTTCAGAACCGGGGATTGAACTCAGGTCCTTGCACTTGCCAGGGAAGTGCTTATTCCACTGAGCCATCTCGCTGCCCCCCCCCGGATTGTATTCTTGATAGCCCTATAATTCTATGATGCACCCAAAAGACTTAAGTCCATTTTATTAGCTTCCTACACTGTTTTCTTTTTTGCAATGAGGCATTATGAGTTAATTGCTCAAGAACATTGAACCACAAGTTTACAGTAAGACCTTTTCTGATTAATTTAGTTTACCTGGATAATACCACTTATCTCCTTAAGTACTAGAACTTAGTCTTCCTTTTGTAATATAACAGCATCTATTTCAATGTTACCTATGAACTGGATGTACCACATCAAAATTGTTCAATTGAATAAAAGAAAGACAAAAAAGTAAAAACACTTCTCTAATCTCCCTTTCCCATTTCATTCATCAAGAAGTTTCTTTTCAGCATAGATGACCAAAATAAAAGGTTGATAGCTATTTTAAAATAAGATGAACTAAACCTACATTCTAGTTCCTGCCATGCATCAAACCTATGCATGTAGAATAATCATGCCCAACTCTGGGAAGTCTAACATTGATAAGAAACAGAATGTAAAAAGATTGCACTATTTTGAAACAATTCATAGAATAGTGGGTTTTGGTTTCAGTCCTCCTTAGGATTTTTAGGCCAAAATAAATATGCAAAGAGCAAATTATGTATGCCATGGTGTCCTCTGTAAAAAAGTTCCAAAATCAGAAGATAATGACTATAGCATCTTATACAATCAAAACAAAGGAAACTCCAGACTTATTAAAATTGAACTTAGTTAATAAAATTGATCAGGGGATGAAGGTAACTTTAATAATTTGTTTAAGCAAAATAATCCATTGAATCCTGAGTCTAGATTCAGAGAGTGTAAATGGGTCTGGTTGGGGGGGGTGCCTGACAAATATTTGACCCATAAATGAATGATTATTGTTTAAATAGCCTACAAGTAGTAGCACTAAGTTGAAAGCTAAAGGTAGATAATCCTTCACTCCCTCTCATGAACACTTCCATCGGTCCTCTTGTTCCTTTCCATGTCATTCTCATACTCTTTCCCTGCTCAGGTATGCATGTGACCATGCAGTCCACATCCAAATCCAAAATTCATGACAGTCACCCACAGTTTTGCAATAAGCTAAAGGGTGTGAAAGATAGATTCTATAATACTTTATTTAAAATATTTTTTTTAATTTTTTAATCTTTATTTATTTATTTGGTTCAGTGTCCCACTACACAGATTAGACTCATAGTGACCCTGCTGTCTCAACCTCCTCAGTGCTGGAATTACAGCGTGCACCACTATATCCAGTTTCAGTAGCCCAGCTCAGCGCAGAGCCAGGAAAGTATGTGGCACCAGGGGATCAAACCTGGGTCCTTGCACATTGAGACAGGTGCTTAGACCACTGAGCTATCTCCCCAGCCCCTGTTTAAAATGTCTTATCCTAGCACTGTTCTGCCTTTCAGATAGCATTTGAATATATCTCTCATGCTGCAGTTTTCAAGAGTAGGATGGATTTGGGAAAGTCTTATGGGGGCAAGCTCTAATAACATATCTGCTGTACAAAATAAGTGGGTCACAGCAAAGAAAGCAACCTCTACCTCCCATAGTCAACCAAACAATGAAAATTGCTGCATTTTATTTTCCAAAACGTCATCTTTCAAGAAAGCAGCCAAACAAGTAAAATTGAATATCTCAGCATAAATGATACTTTATCTCCGCCTGTCACTGATACTTGCTGCTGACAAATTGGTATAAATATGTGAAATGCAAAAAAATGAAGTCATTGTGCTAAAGCAAGTGAATATTTTTTGAAGAGATGAAATGGAATTGGTCTGAATGTGGAGAAAGATGCAATCAACATGGACATGGTGGTTGCCATGTCTCTCTAGAATTCTGAACTTCTTTGGAGAAAGGGAAACAAATATAAATATGAAAACAAAGTTAAAGTGAAAAACAGACATAGGTATTTATGTCTTTACCCTCTCCCTGGGGAAAATGCCTTCAAAATTATTTTTTCAACACCACATTAAGTGTTTCAAAGATAGATTTAATGTTGATGTAAGCCAGGCACAAGTAGTGCTGTGTTATGCATCTTGTCAAGAAGAACACACTTATTGTTCTCTAAATCATTTTTTAAAGTAAATATTTTGTACAATGAGATAGCTCAGCAGTCTAAAGCTCTTGCTTAGGCAAGCTTAGGTAAGGCACAGGGACCACAGTTAGATCCCAGAATTATATATCTCACCAGCCCACCCCAAAAAAATAAATAAATAATAGAGTAGATATTTTGGTGTTTTCAAGTTATGTAATAGCAACAACAAGCTCCAGCCAAACTAGGGATATTAGGCACAGGCAGGTGACAGAGGAGTACTGGCTTCTTTTCACTGACATGTTCTCTTGAAGCCAATGTCCTAGATTCACGCTTTGCCCCTCTAGGGAGTCTCTCTTACTCATATAATTTTAGTATTAGTTTTCAGACAGAAGCTTTTGATTAAACAAAAGCACCTTTCTCATCAGAAAAACCTGGGTTCAGTCCTCACACTCGGGTAAAGTGAATCGCACCATGCCTCAATAGTCTTATCTGACAAGTGGGAAAAAGTGGCATTATAATATTTATCTTAAAGATTTAAGCAATAAGAGTAAACATTTAAAAGCATAGCATATGGTACAAACTCACTACATACTAATATTACTAGTACTATTACTTTTATTCCTCCAACATTTATGCCTGAGTGTCCTGGGATCTGTGATCATTTTGCTGCTGCTTTAAGATCTGAGTCATATGAGATTTGATTCTAATCCAGCTATATACTTAAATTAACATCTTATGTAATTAGCATCTCTTGATATGCATGTCTAGGTTTTTTCCATAATTATCTTTTCTTTCCCTCTCTTAAACAACATTGCCACCCACATAGTTTTTCAAATTATAGCTTTCATAGCCTTAGATTATACAACTATTCAAATGGTCACTTAAAAAAACCACAGTACATCAAAAAAACAAAATCCTTGGAGATAGCAACTGTGTTCTACCATCACATATGAAGATGCAGCACAGAACAAAAAAGGGAAAGAATTGCTAGCACTGACTGTGCCCACCCATGTAAGTACTCTTCTCATTCCAAGCAGTATCCTTAATCATCTTCAATCAGGGTTGTGTAACTGATGCCAATTTCAAAAGTTCCAGTGGCCTTTTAGTTAAATGAAAGTGAACCAGAAGTGCACCCAGATGGCCGGCAAGATAGCTCAGCGGACTAAGTGCCTATTTAGGCAAGCACAGGGACCTGGGTTTGATCCCTATGCTGCACCAACCCTGCCCCCGGGTGCACTGAGCTGGCAACCGAGACCAGGCATGGTGGCGTGAGCCAGTAATCCCAGCTCTGGGGAGGCTGAAAACAAAAGGACAAATATGAGTCCAAGCTGTGTTGTGAGACATGTACCAAATACATTAAATAAAAAAGTGCACCCAACCCTCGCATTTTCCAGCCTCCTATGCACTGAAGCCCACCAGGTTCTGGAATATTTAGAACCCAACTTGGAACTGTGAGATGCTAGAAAGCCAAGAAATGAGTAATAGTTCCCTCTCCCATATCCATATGGGTTCTTCCATGTTCATCAAGGGCAGTGAAAGATAAAAGGCAGACGAGAATCCCAGTGCCATGGTAAATTTCTTTCAAATCAGAAATTTAAATTTATAATTAATCACAGAAATCAGACAGTGAACAAAAACTATAATATTTCTTTTTATTCTTTTTTTTATATTCTATTCTCTGCTCCAATTCAAGTTTATTTTGAGAAAACAAAATCTTAATGCTTTATCAAGAAAATATATTTCATTGTGAGAGTGTTCCTTGATTCGTTGCTTAGATTTCCCACTGAGTAACAACCTTAAATGGAGGACAGAGGAGTGTCTTGGCAGATAGTTTATCCAAAAATATTACCGCTATCCAGCACACACTAATGTAACTTTCTCAAGCTACAGAGGTAAGGCAGAGCTGGAGTCTTTGCTATTTTTTAAGATGGTCTTAAATGAAGACTTAAAGTATAATCAGTTCTTTCTTTTTATATGATGTTTAGGCTTATAACTTTAAAGCTGTTGATTTCCCAAGTCAAAAGAAAACACAATGAGAAGGAGATCAATAGAGGGAAGGAGGGAGAGAGAGAGAAATAGAGGGAAGTTGAGAGGGGGTAGAGAGAAGGAGAGTAAGAGAAAGACAGACAGACAGCTATCTTTTCAATCTTTTGGATTGAAACTTACCATTCTACTTTGATGAAACCAACTAACTTGAATGTCAAAGTCTCCTCTATACTTCATACATAAATTACCGAAGGCTCAAATCTGTGGAAAATTAGGAAATTTTAATTATTTTCATTGTAAAAAGTTGGAATATTTTTATAAAATTCTTACTGAGCACTTTTTTACTATACTGACTGGAAGGAAGGTGGTGGTCATGTTAGAGAAATTGTTTCATTTCCTGAACTTACAATCCTCAGAGAAGGGTCCCATTATTTTTTCCATTTTTTTTTCAATTGAGACACATAAGTCTTGAGAGGTATGTTCCAATGCTAAGCAGTATCCCCAAATAAGTGTGGAAAAATAATCAGACCTGATTCCAAAGCTCATTTGCTTAAGCACTGAGTTAAGAAGGTATATCCATGAAATCATTTACAAATGTTTCCAACACACATTAAGAATTAATGTGAGGGCAAAGAAATAATGGAGATGAGATCGGACAATGATGAAACCTATACGTCAACTGCCCTAAACCCCTCCTGAGTGAAAAATAACCATGCTGAGAACAGAATAAAGGATTCCTTGTTTCCATATACAGAAGACAAAGCATCGTGCACCTGAGGCTGAGTGCTGTAGCTGCCACTCTCTTCCTGTTTCTCTGCTTGAGGGTCCAATTAAAATAGAAAAAGGCTGGAGTTTTTGTTTATGTGTTTCCAATAGCTATCTATTATTCACTTTGATTTCTCCAGACATAAACACAGTTGGGCTTACAGGAGGAAAGAGGGCAAAAGACCAGTGATGACCATCTGCTCCGATCGTGAAGGGCAAGCTAACAGCGATGTAGCTAATGTAGCCATTTCTTCCCATGAATGCTTTTTAATGGTAGAGGTTGAAGGCCATGAAAACTTGTGCAGAATCCATACAGCCAGAGCTCAGAGAAATACCATTACATATTTCTCTCTCTATTTGAATGCATTACACCTGCCAGTGTTTCCTACAAGATGTCAAACATCCCTGCAATTAAAGGCAAATACTTTAATAGACAACAAGAGACATGGGCTACCTAAGTTCTAAATGAATACTCATACTGAAAGGAGCAATTAAGCTTAATGTCTTTCTTCTGCTTTTTAATTTCTTATAACTTTTTAACCAATTTCACAAGCTCCTATATGAAAATCAAAACCACCAATTTGAACACAAGATTATTCAATATAGCAGCAATTATTGAATTCCTATTATTTTGATTAGTGAAATTCTGCATCATTTCTAATGGGTTTTTAACTTATTTTTTATTTTCCTTAAAAAATAAAAATAAGTAAATACCCAGTGAATCTACATTTGATCATTTCATTGATTTCAAATCATTGATCAAATGGCAAATAATATTAAAATATAAAATGCTTTATGTATTATATAGTGATATCTCAAAAAATCTAGGGAGGCTGGTTATATTCATGGTAATAAAAAGACAAAATGATGCTCAAAATATTTTCTCAAAAGTCTTGGTAAAGTAATAACAGAGCCTACATTCAACTGTGGGCCTTTTTGTCTCTATTCCAGCATATTTTCCACTGTAGCGGGGCTACAGAATTCTGCTTGTTTGTTGTTTCATGAATGTCTCACAACATAATTATCCTTGATATATTTTATATCAGTAATATTAAACCAATTTCATGGACAGGTTTTCTTGGATTGGGTTATTAAGTAAGAACAACAGTAACTTTATGTCTTCGAGGTTGTTTACCAGCTTGCAATCTCTTTCTTGTCCCATGCATGTTTATACATGTCAGTGATTGAGCATGCAGTTTTTTCATGACATTTTATTCATACTGATAAGCCAAAGATTTCTTCATATCGCTCTGGAACAAATTAATTGTATTCTTCCACCTTCTCAAACCTGAAGAAAATTTAATAAAATACAATATTCCAGCACAAGGGCCTGAGTTCAATCCCTGGTTCTGAAAGAAAAAAAAAAACCAAAGTGGAAGAACATATTAATTTATTTGAAGACTGCTATTTTATTTTCTTTAGCCTGTGATGATGTCTTGAATGTTTTACTTTGTAGACCTATGTTAATCTCACTGTATTAAAAAACTGTCTAGAGTCTGTGTATTTTATTAAAACTGAGCCTCTTGTCTACCTTTTCTGTCCAGGAGTGAACTAACACTTTGGAAACTGGAATAACCCAAATATCTGAGTCAGAATTCCCTTTCTTTCTAAATGACTCACATGTGCCCCAAACTGCTGGTGATCTGGTGCTGAGTAGCTCTTGGGTTTCCTTGTGTGGTTAGTCCCTACACTCAAAGCAAATGACTTATGGGGAATGTGGTGTGAAGCTTGCTTTTCCAATTGGAGCTCTCTTTGCAATTCCAACTACAGCCAGTGGTGACTGAATGTCATCACCTATAGATTGATTTTTGATCCTACAATGCCGCAAAGCATTCATCTCAGAATTGTTCCAAGGAAGTGACTGTCAGCATCTCAAAAACCACCACCAGCAGCATGTTTCATCAATCAATATATGCAATATTTTCTTTTAAAACTGAAACAAATCCAAGTTCTCCCAAACCCAAGGCCAAGTCCACATGCATGGAAAATGTTAGTGACTTTTCCCCGCTATGATCTGTTTCATGCATGCTTTGTGGAGATTAGGATTTCAAGCAAATAATGTACACAGTGGTTTCATTTGGTGGCAACCAAAATGTCAGGAGAAAAAAAAAAAGAGCTATGGCTAGCTTTTCATTTCCACTCACAAATTTGTTCATATCCAGATGATTCTGTGGCATAACTTCATGAAAATAAAGGAAGGGGACCAAAATAAGGAGGAAGAGAGGGAAGGAAGAGGGATAAAATAATTCAGATGTGTTATGTACATGTACCAACTCCCATATTGAATGTAATCATTATGTTCTATAATCATGCACTAATAAAAAAATGTTTAAAGAACCACAAGCACCGATTGTCATAAAAATTAGTCAACTGCCATGAAAAGAATATAACCTAGGGGATAAACCCGGGACCAATGTGGACTAAGGAATGTCCTCCAACAGGGCAAAGGTCACTGGCCAAGCTACAAATCCACAAACAGCATAGGGTCCAAGCATGTGAAAAGCAGCTGAAAATAGAAATTTATACTTTATACATTGTGGTGAAGAAAAAGCAGTTCTAACATTGATGCTCATAATTTATACTGTTAAAATATTTACAAAAAAAGAAAGGAACTTTCAGAATGGTATCAATTTATGGAATATATAATAAAAAAGGATTCGGATGACTTTCATTTGGCTAACCAGAGAAAAAATAGCTAAATAAGAGAATCAAAAATTTGTACAGACATAAATTAAGCACTTTGTTTCACATGACACAGATAAACATTCACTGAGCATTACTTATGAACTATTAATATTCTGAGACTATCTCGATAATTAAAGTTTTTGCTCCCTTTTGACTTAATCATTTTTTCTGTTTCTGGGCAAAACACTTGACATTCATAACAAAGGAGGACAGGTTTATTTGGTTCATGGCTTCAGAGGGTTTAGTCCATGGCTAACCGACTCCACAGCAGAAACATCATGGCAAAAAAGATACGGCAGAGCAAAGCTGCTTAGTACATAAAGTCCAGGGAGGGCTAGGAGATACCTTAGTGGCATAAGCAACTGCCTGGAAAGTGCAACATCCTGATTTCAAGCACCAGTACAAAATAAATAAATAAATACATAAAATCTGTCCATGAAGGCCGGGGAAAAAATCAGTAGAAAAGTGCCAGAGGTCCCAAATAAAGACCCAGTATTACAAATCTATGATTCACCAGAAGTGTGCTTATTAATCCCCTGAACATTTACTAAGTCAACCAAGGTAGCCCCTGCCCTAAGTGTTATATCCCACAAGCTGGTATCCCATAACAGATCCTTAATGCATGTGAAATCTGTATATAATCACAAAGCTATAATTCGAGTTGAGATCACACAACTATCCTCTTTACAACCAAAATGCAATACTCACTTCCACAGAGTTTCCACAGTCCCAGTCCTGATGATGGCTTAAAGTCTTCTTTGAGACTCAAGGCAAACACTTAGCAGCAACCTCAGCAAAAATTAACAACAAGCAAAATAATCTCAAGGTACAATGTCACAGAGTAAATATTCCCATTCTTAAAGAAAGAGAAAGATAGGGAAATAAAAAAAAGAACAAAATACGACCAAAATCCAGTGGGGAGAATATTAAGTCTTTATTCTTAGGTTCAGACCTGGAGCACAACATGATGACATTAGTTCCAGGGGGCCTAGGCAGCCCTTGCCAACTGCAATCCACATGACTTCTCTCTTGGGCTGGTTCTACTAACAGTCTTGGTAGGCATTCTGCATTCCTTCCCTGTCTAACTTGCTCTGGGGTCCCACAGCTTCATGCAACTGCCTCCCAGGACTTCATTAGAAATGTGAGGGCAACCTCCACCATCCCCTAATTATTACATCCTGCATGCCTGATTGCCATCATTTGCACACTAACAGGGTCTGCTACCAGCTCGGGCAGTAGCTGGCCCCCATGGCTGTGATGGCCTCTGACTTTCTAGACAGATGAGCTCAGTGAATTGGATCCTATGGGAGCAGCTTCTTGGGAGGCTCAACACCAGCAGGAGTCCCAGCATCTCCAATGAATGGTTTATACTTTACTTCTTGATGTTCTTTAGGTGAGACTGTCCTAACTTCTGAGATGATCTCAAGGCATCTTTCTTCCCATCCCCCTAGAAAGTACTTGGTTTATTTTCAATGGTGCCAATCCATTTAGAAACTGCACCCATCGACCCCAACTTTATACATGGTTCCTCTTGGGCCAATCAATCTTCTGCTGTGTCTTTTAAACACAGATATCAATTCTCACAATAAAAATGGCTAAATGCAGCCACTGGTATCCATGCTACAGACTGTATATTGATGGCTTTGAAATTCCCACTGCCAGGTCTGTTAGAATACAGAACTAAATTTCAGTCTCATGTAAAGTCTCAAGACATTGGGAATATGTACATTTTTTCTGTCAGAGTACTCTACATAGTCTCTAGGCCATTGCCAATAATGCACCTGTTCCCTACCAAAATCTTCTGAGCCCAGCCTTTCTACTGTAGAAATACAGACAGTAGAAAGACAACATTTTGGTCTTCTGAGCTCAGTCTAGAATTGTCCTTTAATTTCCACTTACAGCTACTTGAGCTCCTCTGGCCCAAATCTCTAAACCTTTCCAAAGTGCCCCTACAAACCAGTTCAAGATGCTTATATACCACTAAGTCTAGTATAGTCACAGCAATGACTTCAAGAAGTTACCTAATTTCTATTTTAGTCAGCTTTCCTACTGTTGGACAAAAGATCTGACATCTATAACTTTAAAACGACAAAATGTATGGGCCAGCCAAATAGCTCGGCAAATTAAAGCACCTGCAAGCAAGTGCAAGGGCCAAGGTTTCAATCCCCAGGCCTGCCATGTCAGCCCTACCCCTGGAGTGTGCTGAGATGGAAATTGAGCCTGGGTGTGGTGGTGTGTGCCTGTAATCCTAGCTCTTGGGAGGCTGTAAACAGGCAGATTGAGTCCAATCTAGTAGTGAGACCCTGAAATCCCTGTAAACCTTTCAAAAACAAGATGTATTTGGCTCATGATATCAGAAGATTCAATCCATGGTCAGTTAGCTCCAAGGCTTGATGTCACAGCAGAAGGGAATGGCTGAGCAAAGCTGTTGAGGAGGAGACAGAGCACAAACCATGCCGGAGAGGAAAGGAGCAGGGATCAGATATAACATTCAAGGCCATACCTCCAAAACACACACACATGCACACACACAGACACACACACACACGCACACTCCCCACACAAGAGTGTACTTTATTAATCCCCTAGGTAGCTTCCAAGCCAATCAACTGGATAATGCACTTAGCCATCACACATTTCTTGCCCAAAATCATATATGCTGCATCATCCAAGACTCCCAGTTTTAAGCTCTTTAAAGAAAAAATAAAGTGTTTAAATATTTACATAACAATCTCAATGAAATTTTGTGATACTACTTTTCCTTAACTCTCACTCATTCCTTATTGATTTCATATTTTAGCAATATGCCTTCATCAAGTTTTAAAATATCATTTAAATTAGTATTATAGAGAAAAGTTTGTTCTCTAACACCTTGGTTTACATAACATTAGGTCAGTTATAGAATACAACAGATACACAGGCATGAGACTAAAGACAACTGTTATTAAGATTTTAACTTGGGCCAGTGAGATAGCTCAGTGGACAAAGAGCCTGCTTAGGAAAACACAGAGACCAGGGTACGACCCTCAGCACCACAGGCTTCTGGACCCTTAGGCATGCTGAGCTGACCACCAAGACTGAGCATGGTGGTACA
Organism: Tympanoctomys barrerae; assembly: GCA_002564285.1. NCBI lineage: Eukaryota > Metazoa > Chordata > Mammalia > Rodentia > Octodontidae > Tympanoctomys > Tympanoctomys barrerae. Next base: position 2,248 of record NDGN011399480.1, on the reverse strand, counting down.
TGCCTATAATCCAAGCACTGGAGAGGCTGAAAACAAGAGGATCACTATGAGTCTGAGCTGCACAGTGGGACTCTGTACCAAACACATGAAAAAAAAAAAAAAGAAAAACTCAACAGGTGGAACAAGAAAGCCAAACTATACCAATCAAACACATTTCATGCTACCTCTGTGTCAAATCTACCAGAATTCTATTGGTGAGAATAAGTCATGTGCCTATGTCCCAAAACATGAAAATACATCTCATCCATCATGAAGCTATTTGAAGAATATGGCTGCAAAATTCTGTAACAGGAGAGATTTAGGGACTATGATTACTACAATGTTTAGAAAGTGAAAAATCAGAGCATTCAAATTAGGGAAAACTATTAAGGAAAGTCAAGAGAGATTTGTTTATATTTATGTCCAAAGAAGTAAAGGTATAGAAGTCTATACCTTTATTTTTTCATTTATCCACTAACTGATAAAAATCAACAAAAATGCATCATGTTTATCTTATGTGCTAGACACTCTGGAGACTTTTTCTGAGAAACTAAAATAAAATACACTAAAGAACTTTCTTTGCCCTTGAATGATTCCTGTATTATTTATACTGAAGGATGAACAATAGTTCAGACTAAACTGTTAAGAAAATAGTTGGGGCTAGAGAGAAAGCTCAGCAGTCTAAGTGCCTTCCTGGAAAGTGCAAGGACCTGAGTTGGATCCCCAGTACCACATGACATACTGGCCCCAGTTACAAATGCAATGTGCCAGCCACTGAAACTAGGCATGGTGGTGCATGCCTATAATCCCAGCACTGCGGAGGCTGAGACAGGAGGATGACTCTGAGTATGAGGGGCATAGTAAGACCTTTTCCAAATAAATGAACAATTTTTAAAAAATCATTTTGTCCTTCGATTATGAATACCTTTACTAAAATAATAAATCTAAATATGGTTCAGCATGAAATTAATTCTAACATTATTAACAAGTATTAAGTTTTGATCCCATTAACATCAAGTGGTTCCACTCCCCCTCATCCCTTCCAACTGTCACTACAGGTATAGTAAGTATAAGAGGTAAAAGAAAGATAATACATTCCATGAGACATGGACACTCTGAACTGCTTTTCAGAAGTAGATTCCAGGACAACACAAAATGAATAAATGGGTGAGCATTTAACTAAAAAGGGAAAAGTTTTGATAGTAGGAGAATAAGGCAATTACTGCACTTCTAGAGATATCTTATATGTCTCCTACTACCAACAGATTAATGCAAAATATATGTACAGGGCTTACATGGAGTAGAGGTGAAAATTCTGCATTATTTAAGATCTATGTATTTCAGCTCCTTAAAGTGCCACAAGAACTTAAACACTCAAGATAGAGACTATAAGGGCTGGGGAAATAGTTCATTTAAATAAGTGCTTGCCTGGCAAATGTAAGGTCCTGAGTTAGATCCCTGGTACCAGAGAGACAGACAGACAGACAGACAGACAGACAGACAGACAGACAGATTGTAGAATTCTAAGGCTTGGTCTGCCTGTTGGTAGTGTAGACTTTGGAAAATCCACAGGGATTATCTGTTCTAGGAACCATCCCTATTTTTATTCCCTTTCCAGGGCTGGGACAAATGTGGACCCCTTATTGTTTTATATCTTAATCTTAACTCTATTACCTTGTCTAGTAAATCATTTCCCTTTTATTATTCTTAATTATTTTCCAATTAGTAAGCGTATACTTGCCTGTTAATACTGATGAACTTCTTGAGTTCAGGTTCAGTATCTTATCTTTCTATACAACTAATCTGGAAAAGAAAATGGGACTTACAAAGATTGGTTTAAAACATATACAAATATACTATTGTCTCCTCTGATTATGTGAAAATCCATTAAATTTATTTTGGCAGAAGATATCCTGACACTTTCCTGAGAACAAAACTTTGCTCCATAAGGTATAACAACTTGTACTATAAGAGCCAAGCCCAACATCAACAGAGTATATTAATATTCTACTCTTTAGCATTACATTTAAATTATGTCTTGATTATATGAATGGAAGATGAAATGATAGTTTTTAATCTACCATCTTTGTTTGTTCATAATTAATAAAACTTCACAAAGATGAAAATCTTGATATTTCCTTATCTCGGAATAACTCTTCTAATATCATCAGTCTTTAGAGCAAGAAATTGGCATGTCCTAAAGAAAAGACTTGAATGTCAATTTAGGAAAATAAGGGAGCACACTGATCAGCTTTCCCATTGCTAGAAT
>NDGN011399463.1:0-33270 GCA_002564285.1 Tympanoctomys barrerae | reverse complement strand
AAATAGATCTCAAGTTAAAGGGCTTGTATTTCACACATCTGGGGACAAGAAGAGGGACACCCAGTGCCGGCTTAACATGGGCAATCTGTAAACATTATTACACCTGGACATAGCTGAAGGCAAAGCAGAATAAATCCACCCTGCACTGGGGCAATTGTCACCTGGGTGAGTCGACTGTGGCAAGATGGAGGTGAGCAGGACCTTAACACTTCTTGGGAAGCTACAACATGACAGGCTCGGTCCCTGGTGAGATTTCATTTCAATTTTACATCATAAATTGGACTACAAAAGTCCCTTACTTCTTCTATTTGGTTTAAAATATTCAGATTTGAAAATCTCCAGAAGCCTAAAAGAAATCAAAATCCTCCTTGGAGGAATGTTCTTTTGTTCTAGGTCCTTAGAAATCCCTGCAAATAATTGCGTGAAGCCAAGAACCAGCACATAATCCGGGTAATCAGCCCTCTCCTGGCCCCAGCAACAGACGTTCAAGAGCAGGAACCAGCAGTAGCTATAGCTGTAGGCATGGATTCCCTTTCACTTCACTTTTTTATTTATTTTTTAATAATTTTATTGAGAAACAAATAGCAATGAGACAGTTTCAAAAGCAATTAGTAGGATAGTTTCAATAATTAATACCCTTTAGATGGAAGGGTTTATCAGGTGCAGGCTAAGAGAAACAACTAAGATTAACATATTTACTGAAAATAAATGAGAAGCTTGAAAGTTTAAATAATGAAGAAAAACTTAACTGGTACATTAAATATTTTTATAATTTAAAAAATGCTAAAAATTTTAACTAAAAATCTACTGAATGTCAGAAAATTATATGTAGTTGAAGAAAAAATTAATGAAAGGAAAATAGAAAGTGAAAATCAGGCAGATGAGTAGGTGGGTAGCACAAAGGGGAACGTCTAACCAGTTGACTTGGGGAGGGAAGGGTAGGATGGGCCAGGAGGAGAAGAGAATGGTGCAGGGAGCACATTGGAGAAGCTAATGTATTAAAATTTTTCTGAAGGCTTATTAAAAAGTCATGTCCCCTGTTCAAGAATGCCAGCATATTTAAAGCTACAGTTGAATAAATTGCTGCTACTCAACATGTGGTTGCTTCTACTCTAGTCTTCCTTCTCTCTTCTGCCCTTCCTGCCTCTCATCATAGAAGTTAAGCATCCACTCTCGCCCTTCCAGGCCAGGGCGGGCTAGTCTCACTTGCTGCCACCTGATGTTGTCTTCCAGGTTTCTTTTGTTGACACCCGGTACGGTCCTTCTCTCTTTCAGAAATTCCCTTACCATCCTAACAAAACAAAAGCCGTCTGTAAACATGAAATTGTAGAGACCAACAGACCTCTGAAATAAAAGGATCAATATTGAGGCATAATGAATGCTACCTAGGAAAAAAGAGCAGCAAGAAAAGCTCCATGGTACCCTGCTAGGATCCCTGGCACCACATGCCACGCCAGCCCTGCCCCCAGGGTGGGCGGAGCCACACACACACACACACACACACACACTCACACACTCACACAGAAACTAAAAAAAGAGAAGAGCAAATCTACATGGGAAAAATTTCTAATCAACCCACAGCATAGCTACATAGCAACTGGAAAAAAAAGTGTGAATATAAGAAAATATGATTTTATAAAATTTGGAGGACCAAACCATTCATTGCTTATATTGAACCCATTCTGGTCCTAGAAATGTGAGGCAGGACAATGTGAAGGCGATGGATTTAGGGCAGGAGCCAACCCTCCTAGGAGGAAAGGCTCACCCTCAGGTGGGAGGCTGTACACAGAGTATCATGGAATGTGGTTGGTCCTATCTTGAGGTTTTAACTCAAGGACTTACACAAAATTTAGGCGTGTAGAAGCATTTTGATTCTGGTGTGGCCTGAAGCTATTAGCTGCATTGCTTCTCTATTCTTCCAGTGAGTTCTAAGGTGGATTCTAATTAAATTTAAGCACTCACATTGCTTTTAATCAACCAAGCAACATGCAGTCTTTGACATATAAGGACAGGTTCACATGACGACAAACTTGTCACGCAAATGCTATTTGAAAGCTCTGTCAGCGTGTTTTGCTCGTAATGTATGAGTGGTTTTTAAAACTAACCTAAGTATTCAGACTTAATTTCAGTGCTGGTACTTATTGATAAATAGGTTTTGGGTTTCAGTTTGGGCAACTGATCACTAAAAGTCTCGTTGTCACTGCTGTAGAGGCTTTGAAACTCAAGAAGAGGGTTATTTACCTGCAGCATGTAAAATTTGCAGAAGAGCAATTTGGTATCCTAGAAAAAAATTGCTTTTGTCATCTATAAAGAGATGATCATAGTGCTTACAAAATAGTGTTTCTAGGAATATTAAACTCTATATCGAATGTCTTGCCCTGTGTTTTGCTCAGCAGATAACCAATATGTATTCTCTGAGTCAGCAGAAACAGGTTGCAGTGGTAACTCTGATTTCTGAGGTGCAGAATTAATTTGCAAAGCAATGGAGGTGACAAAATGCTGTGAAAACTGCAGCCTTTCTCATGTAAGGTAGCTTTAGTACCTAAACCAATATTTATCAAGTGGTATTGATGAGTCAGGGTTTAAGGAGATGGGGGTGAAAGCTGATACTGTCAGTAGGTTCACCTACCCATCTTTGGACTGCTCTTTGACAGGCTGCCTGCACATCGCTGTATGTGCTGCTGAAATACTCCCTGTTGTCTTTGGATGCATAAGGATTGCCATCTCATAATCTCTCATTATCATTATCAATCAATGAGTTGCTAACTCCATGTTCTTTTGCTCACCTCCAACTTGGCTTGAGCTCTTGTCCTCTGATATGTTTCCTTGACAGTGCTCAAGACAAAAGAAGAATGAGAGATGGAGTTAGTAATTCACTAATTCATAAGGACAAAGTAAGTTTTAAAACATCTCTCACAGATGAAAAACATAAATGGACGGAATCATGAACATACACAATCAGTTCTGAAAGGGTCATGAGAAACCTCTGGACCAGCAGTCCCCTTGGTGTAACAGCATGGGGAGAAGAGAGAGCCACTTCCCTGTGTGATGGGGCCAACCAGGGCAGGAGGAGGCGAGGTCCATTGCAACTCAGGAAGGGCTGAACAACGAGCCTCAGGCAGAGGCTTCCTGGGTGGGAGATACTTCTTGGGGATTTCGCTCTTGTTTACTGGAACAAATAGTTTTCTATTTGTCAATGTTTCAAATGGTTAGAAACAAATTTTGGAGTTCAAAATTTGTAAACAAGAAAAAAAAAATCTTTCTTCCTGTAATTGAACAGGTCCTCAGAGGGCATACAGGATTCTCTAGGTGAGACTCTTTAAAATCGGACCTAATACTTCCTGTCAATTTGTAGACCAATGGTGTAGAGGGGAGGTCTTCTCATCCAGGAAAGAGGGGGTGTTCCGCTGCTCCAAGGCAGGCTGTGCTTAGGGTACTTTCCAAGATGGAGAAAGAAGATGTCACCACAAGTCTCAGGTCCTGTGGGTGGTTTGGACCTTACTTTGTCATGGCTACAATGCCAATTGTGTCCAGAAGTTTTCTCTGAGGCAATAGCCCAGAATCAAACATGTATCTTGCGCTATGAGGAGGCAGGAAGTTGGAAAAGCTCTCTCATTTAGAATGCTCCAATCCATACCCATGACTCTGGTCATGAGAAACCAGATGCTTTGAACCTCATATGCATAGGTAAACATGGTGTGGTTTGCTTCAAATGTAAGAAGCATGAACACTCTTCAAATTTAGGCAGCCCTTGCAACTAAATTTAGGCTCTCATTCTCAGAAAAGGTTGCAGCAATTTGCCCATGACTTCAGGACTCCATGACCTCTCTGGTGGTCTAGAAAGTATCTACACGAAAGGCAGTATGCATTTTGAGTGTCCCCTCTGCCCAGCAAATGTCTTGCACTCTGCTGCTGACAGGTGAAAAGGATTCGCACTATGCTCTGGAGCTCACGTGCACTGCCTTTCTTCACACGCATCAGAAAGCATCTCAGCATCACAACAGAACTCAAAGATCACAACTATTTTTCCCTCTGTATCATTGCATGGTTACAAGCTAATGAACTTGATGATAATAAATTAGCGACATTCAAACACCTTTATCTCACTTTGGACACCTCATGCCTCGAGAATCTATTTTTTTTAGAGAATTGTATGCATTTATTTTCAGTTTTGTTGCCATTATTTTCAAATTATGTCCTGCTTCTGCACAAGAAGATAAATGTGTTCTGTGGTCCTAAAGTGCCTTATGATATCTCTGAATGGCAAGGTACGATTAGATAAAGAAAGCCACCGCCAGTCACCCTGGGGTCAATGACCAATTTCACACAATATCGGGGATCTGGGAGCCCTCCTGAGCTCACCAGCCTATTCTGGGGTGGTAGGAAATCCACAGGTCATCTCTGGATGTGCTCTCTGCTGCTAACAGCGCCCGGAGCTGGATAGAGGAAGAACGAGGAGTTGCATCATTGGTTCCGTTTTCAAGTTCCACAGCTAAGTTAAATTACAAACAGGAAACCGTAGATCATCCCAATTATCAAATTTCTTTTAAAAAAATGTTAATTTCCAGCCTCTTCCCCACTTCTGGCCAGAATACACCGGAACTAGGAACTAGAATCATGTTTTACAAAAGCACTTAGAATGAAGGGATATTTTCATCAAGAAAGATATGAGAACCGCTAGGTTGTTCCTTATTTGATGGACGAAAACTTGCTGGAGTAGCGCCATCTGCAGGATCATTAGTTGATGGTTACGCTTTCATCAGCATCTCTCCATCCGCAGGAAGCCTGTGAAGCTCACTTCTGGGCCGCCTATAAGGGTGTTTCCAGGGAAAATCGGCATATGGGGCGGCAATGGATAGGGGGCAACTGCCCTGGATGTGGGTGGCACCATCCACTAGGTTGGGGTCAGATGGAAGAAAAGCAGACGGAGGAAGCTCCCTGTGCTCCCACAGCTCGCCCTGCATCCTTCCGGTCATGCACTGAGCAGATGTCTTCCACCAGGCCCTTTTGTCATGATTTTTCTTTCATGCACAAGGCAGGAGGAGAGCCAGCGGGAACCTCTGAAACTCTGAGCTGAAGTAAGTCCTTTCTTGCTTTAAGGTCTTTTCCTCCGTTATTTTGTCACAGTGACAGAAAGCTAACGTGTGAAGCACTGTGGCTTGTATTGGCTAATTGTGCAAACTTAGTGTCTCTGAATTTCATGTGCCTTGAGAGAGTGTCGTCAGAGTTCATTATGTGTGGATAAAGCCTGCCGAAACTCAAAGAGCATTTGAACTTAGTATCTCCTGCTGATGACATGGCTGTAGAAGTAGTACTCACCCTCTGATGGTCCATGGCTCTGGCATTTATTTGGTTAGAAAATTGTTACTTATATAGGAAATATGTTATTTTTATTTCTAAAGAATACAAAATAGTGACAGAAAAAAACAGCACTAGAAACAATGTAAGATTTCACTAAACAAAGTAATCAGAATTCAACAATGGTTGCTGTACTATACGATGCTATCTTGAGATTAGTTGTTCAGATTACTAGACATAAATATGTAAAATAGTTTCAACCTTCAATGTCCTGCTTCTGTACAAGAAGACAAATGTGTTTCATGGTCCTAAAGTGCCTTATAATATCTCTGTGAATATCAAGGTACAATTAGATAAAGAAATACACATTTCTGGAAATTAGTGTTAATCCATTTGTGTTAATTTGCTTGTTCTGTTAGTTTTTTTGAGAAAGAGTTTTGCTCTGTAATTCAGGTTGGCCTTGAACTCACTGTATATCCCAGACTGGCCTCAAACTCATGGCAGTCCTTCTGCCCGAGCCTCCTTAGTGCTGAGATTACAGGTGTCTGCCACCACGCCCCGTGTATCCACGGCTTTCTTAATGACCTGCCGTTTTTATTTCATTCTGTGCCAGAAGGAGGCCTGCTGAAGCACTTGCTAAGGACTCTTGCCCCCACCTAATCCTTTCTCTAGAATGGCCCTCTTGTTCTTTTCCCCAGATCTTCACCTTCAACATTGCTCATTAAGAAATGATTCTGGTCCTAGAGTGTACCTCAGAACTATAGCCGGCTATCCCTTATTGACACAGTAGGTGCTGTATGCCGTTGAGGAGTCCACCTCTGCGCCAGGCACGGCAGGGCACTCCTACCATCCCAGCAATCTGAAGAAGGGAGACTGCAAGTTGGAGTCTATCGTAGGCAATGTAGCAACTTAGCTAAATTGATTTAACTGGACTAAAATTTTTGAAAGTGTATAAACTACAGAAAACACTTAGGAGGAGAAACTCTACATGCTAACAAGTTACACACAAACTGTTAGAAATTTGGGGCTTTTATTTTTCTTCCAGAACTTATGTTCTTTACATATAAATTTAGTTTTTAAAAAAATAATGTATTAGTTGGCTGAGGCATATATAATTGCTATTTTGTACATCAAAATGGTTGAATGTTACCAATTTCAAATGATTTCAATCACCTGTCCCAAAATTTAAAAATAAGTAAGTAAGTAAATAAATGGGGATGGAATTGGATTCAGTGCAAGACTCTTGGTTCAATCCTCAAAACATAATAAAAAGAGAAAGCCATCTTCAGACCCACACTTGATCAGCTGCATTATAAAACCTCAGGCGTAGTACTGTTGCTACCACATCAATGCTTTTCCAGCTTGAATGTGCATGTGGCTCTCCTAGGGGGCTCATTAAATGAAGATTGAGATTCAGAAGGTCTGCAGTAAAACCCAGCACCCTGCGTTTCTAACAAGGAACACTCAGGTAGGGCCCTTGCGGCTGGCCCACAGGCTGCGTGATTAAGGCTGCAGCATCCTAGCTCTTAAGGTCCTTTGTACCTGGGTTTGTGTTTTAAATTCTTGCTTTAGTTGAGTCCTATAAAACAATGAAACAATCTCTGATTATAGATTTGCATAATTTCTACTGACATACAATGACAATTCTATAATTCAGTGCACTTCTCTTTTGGCCTTCACTGTCAAAACAATACCACTCTGACGCTGCCGCCTAACTGTTGGCTTCTACAAACATAGGTCATGCCCAAGTGTTTACATGGACATTTCTTCTTGAAATTTTTTTCTATCAAGGCGGTTTAAATCTCTTTAGCAACATAACTGCAGTCATTCGAAGTTGACAGTAGAAAACTTTCCATGTGTACTGAAGGAGAGTTGAAAGGGGCCTACTTCTAGTATCCGGGACTTGATATTGCCTCAGATACTCTTATTCCATTTCTGTGAAAAGCCAAGCCAAGCGGATGGGACGTGGGTGCAGAGCAGGTGTAGCAGCATCCCTTCGAGGTGGCACACAGTGGGGCTTCTGCTCTGTGTCACTCTGGACACAGGAAGTTTCCTGAATGCTTCATTCTACCACAGGGGCATGCATAGGGAAGGAAAAATTTAGATGTGTATTTTTATTATCTTTCTTTCTCTGCCTTAAAAGAATATGATTTAACTGGACTAAAACTTTTAAAAGTGTATAAACAACCGAAACACTTAGGAGGAGAAATTGCATGTGCTAACCAGTTACACACAAACTGTTAGAAATTTGGGACTTTCCTTTTTTTTCCAAAACTTATATTCTTCGCATATGTATTTAGTTTTGTTTTTTTCTTTTTCATTCTGTATTTTATGGAAAGGTCTACAGGGTGTTCATGGTTTCACTACCAGATCAGACTCAGTGATTCACCTGTTTACAGCCTCCCAAGAGCTGGGATTACAGTGCGGGCCACCACGCCCAGTCTCAGCATGCCCCAGGGACTGGACCAGCACAACAGACCCGGGGATCGAACCCGCAACCCTTGTGCCTGTTTGCAGGCTCTTTATTCCACTAAGCTATATGGCTAGCTCTTGTATTTAGTATTTTTAAAAAAAATTTATTAGTGGGCTGAGGCATATATAATTGCCATTTTGTACATCAAAATGGTTGAACATTACCAATTTCAAATGATTAAATCATATATTTTAATATATAATATCATTTTAAATTTAAATGTCTAATGGAAAGTTGCTTGCTTTTTTTCTGTACATTCTGGTCAGTGTTCAACGTATTCAAATATGGTAGTGTTCATGTATCAGTATACATTTTACCAGTCTCTTATTGTTGCTCTTTGTTTCCAGTTTTTCATTATTTGAGGCTATGTTCAGCAAACATTCTTATGAAGGACTGCTTGTGTTACCTATAATAGGATAATCCTAAGGAAATTGGATTACTAAGTTAAATGCCTTTGATGCAATTTAACATATGAAGAGCTGTCTGAGCATATCTCTTCTTGTATTTGTGCCAACACATACTATTGATGCACTTTATTTCTTTTGTGCTTGATAGATGAAAAATGTTATTTAATTATTTGCCTTACATTATTAAGGTGCTTTTTTCTGTACATTAACATTTCTATTTTATTATCTGTAAGTTGCCTGCAATGTAATCTTCTTCTGCCTACTTTACAAATTTAGTTTTCTCTGTAATTTCAACTTATAAAAATTCTTTTTATTATACCGTTGGCCTTTTCTTGTCACTGATGCTGCAAATACCTCATTGTTTCGGTTCTGTTTTTGACATTCTTAAAGGTAGATTATTTTAACATCCTGTGACTTAAAATTCCTCTATAGTACTTTTTAAAAAATTCTTTTCAATTATGGTTTCTGTAACTAGTGCCTAGAAATTTCTTGCACCTCAAAATTTCTTAACATGTTTTCTAGTGGTTTTTTTTTGCCCTGGTTCCTAGTTAACATTTAACTATGCAATTATCTAAAGTTATTTTAAGACATTAGTTGAGACAGAGTTCCAGTTTCTCTTTTCTGAAATGATTAGCTGATTATCTGACTACAATTTATTTAAGAATTCATCCTTTAATTGCTGATTTAAAATGTCACAGTTGTCTTAGACTCAATTCCATTACATACTTGGACCTGCTCCTAGGACTTCAGTTCTGTTTCATTCATCTGTCTCCGTATTCTGGAGCCATTTTCTCAGTTTTAATGCACTATTGTTATGGATCTTCAAAGGCTGGCAGTAGGCATCATCCCCCTCCCCAGTATTGTTCATCCTTCAGAGTTTGCTTAACTATTCTTTCTCCTTTTCTATTTCTATAATCACTCTGTTCATTTATGTGGAAAATATAATTTCTATTCACAGTCAGTGAAAAATAGCATCAAAATTAAAATTAACTTGGAGAAAATTAAAGTATTTGGAATTTTGAAATATTACATTAAAATACAACTTCTTACTTCTCCAATCTTCTTTTATATCCCTAAGGAAATGTGTAAGTAGCTCCTACACATTTCTAATCATATTTAGTTTGAAACCTTTCTACTTATTATTATATAAGATTTTTAAAACCACCTTTCTTCTTATTTTTATCAACTCCTACACATTATTGTTTTTATAACACATTATCTTGCCAAATGCTAGTATGATTTAATAATTATTACATTTTCAGAGTTTATTATTCAATCCTATTCTTCCTAATTTTCTTTAGTGAAGGCAATTTGATATTGTCTAATAGTTTTTAATATATTTTTCTTTTATCTCATGATTCTACTCTATCTTGATGTCATAAATCATATATATTTTTGGTTTTGGATTTTAGTTGTTTTTTTGAATATATTTTTGCCTTGAGTGTGAGTGGTAGTAGATTTCAGATGCATTTTTCTTTTCAAGTTAAGACAATGAGTTCTTTTCATATATTGGCAGGGATTTTTCTTCTTTTTATTACAATTTGTTAGCAAAGTTTTTGAATTGTAATATATGTTAAATTTTGTCAATTGAATTTTGGTTTTCATTGAGATAATGCTATTTCTCTTCTAGGTCATTCATAGATAAATTCCTACAAGTAGGTTTCCTAACATTGGGTCAATGTTACATAGTTAAATAATTGTCCTTTGTTTGTGGTGTGTTATTATTTTTAAATGTCATTGAATTATGTTTGTCTTTTTTTCATTTTATACTTCTGTGTTTTCTTGAAAAATAGAGTTGATAGTTACACTGTTTGGCTTTGTAGTTGTGGTTATGTTAGCCTGATGAGAATTTGTGAGGTTTCTCTACTGTTTATACTTTCAAGTAGGGTATGGAAAATAAAACCTATTGCATCCACTTTGATATTTTTTCCACTATTCATATGTAACTCACTTTTATATTCCTTCTTGATAGAGCCGTATATTTTGAGGATAGACTTCAATGCTATGCTCATGAAACATTGGAGACAGTTACTCTACATCTCTATTTTCTCTTTCTCATTTGAACCATGGTAGTGTTCCAATGTTCAGAAGTGTTTCTCTTTCCTCATCTTTCCAAAGTAGCTCTTCTGCTTACCCTCCCGTTCATAGTTTCCCTAGGATTTCTGCATTTCAGTCTTCTACGGTCACATTGAAAACAATCCAACCAAAGTGCAAACACCAGCTATTCTGTGACTGTGTGGTGGGAAACCAATGCCTTGTTCAGGGAGCGTGGCAGCAAAGCGAGGGGCAGTAGGTGAGTCAGAGTACTTTACCTACATCAGAGTGTGGTCTTTCTTTGCTGTGGCACCCCAGAACTAAATGAGGCAATGTGCCTGCACCAAAGGAGAAAACCTTGGGGAGCGAGTGCACCCACATATTTTGGTTAAAATATAGATTAACGATAAGTGTTACATATAGGGTGCAGCTAAGATAAACATGTCTTATTTATTAATTGCTCTTTCCCCATAATCCAGGGACGATGAACCTTTCAGAGCTTGAGGTACTATCAAATAGCCAACTGTGGCATATTTTCCACAGGTTCACCAGTGCTGTGTTGCTTCATGAATTAGAGAATATAGATAAGGGGCTATCTATGTAAGAGGACATATTTATCTACTAAACCAACAGATATTTTGCAAATCGTGAATTATGGGTCAATTTGTCCATCTTTAATTTGGGTGTTCTCTGTATTTCTTCTTTTAAGTTTTCCTCTTTAAATTTTTTTTTATTTTTTAAAGAAAAATATAGTTTAAAAATTAGAAATGATAGTAAATTAGTAATGACCATCTCCATTACTAGAAGACGATTCCCCAGTAGTTGCACTATTTTGACAATTTGAAGAAGAGAAGAAATCTGAAAAGAAGAAATGAGCCTAAAGCACATCCTCCTCAGTCGCTTCCTATATCTGCAGGCACACATTTTCCTTTGACCAAACTTATTTGAAGGAAGTTGCCTGAGTGAGTCACGTAGAAAAGTCTCTCTTCTGGGGAGTGGCTGAAGCTGGAGATTGATGCACATGCAGGTCTGGATCAAGGCTGATCCCAAGAACAAAGAGCACCTGAGGTGAGCCACTTGAAGAAGCTGTTCCAGCTCTAAGAATGCAAGGTGCCCGGAGGCTGCCATGGGGACAGGTTGCTAAAATGAAGGCGTCATGTGACATCAACCTGCCGAAGGTATAAAGAAATGCACTGTGGTAGTTGAATACTTCCTTTCCTCTCATCTGGAGGGAGGGTGCCACTTGACCTCAGCTTTCTGTATTCTAACTCTTATCTGTATTTCTCTATCTTCCCACTGTCTTTCCCCCAGTGTACTTTGATAGCTGTGCTGGATACAGCATTCATACACAGATTTCAAATAAATCTAAAGTTGAGCAGTATTTCGTCTTTTAGAGACTGAGAAAATGTTTCAGAGAAGAAATCTTGAGACGCAGTTTACTGAGACTTTTGTGGGGAATGTGTCAGTGCCTGTGACCCTTTGACACACATAGATGAAAGGTGATTGCCACTAATGAAAAAACATAGGCACCAGAGTTAAATGAGAAAAAGCCAAATTCTCTTGGGTGATTGAAACAAAACCTTTTTGGCATCTCGTGTACTTTGTTTAGGACTTGATTCAGTCCATATGCAGTACACTGTGAAGTCTGAAAAGCTGGGGTTCCAATTTATTTAACAGAGCCAAGATAATAACTATCTTTCCCATAAGAGAAAGCTGAAGCTTACCAAATAAATGGTGTCCTCTGAGTCAGCAGGTTAATATAACATAGGATGAGAAACTCGGGTGTTCAGACTGCCAACACACTTCCCTTCCTGTTCTACCACTTTCAAATGTTACTTCAGAAACTTAGTATTGAATCTTTCTATGAAAGCAGAGGCTGTTTCAGTTTCTGATCCATAATCCAAAAGCCAAGGCTGAAGCAATTCACACTCTGCCTTCTGAAGTATTTTCTCCTTAAATTGTTCAGTGGAATTAATCAAAGAAAATCTAATAATGCATCTAGAAAATTGCCTGCTACTGTACTCTTCTATAGGCAGTTCATTGTTTGACCCCCGTTTTAGCTCAGTGCATATCCTGTCACTGGGAGACTAATTGGCCATGTAATTGTTATCCCTGCTAGTAACTGCACAAGCTGTTCTTATTCATATAATCACCTAATCCTTTTCCAAATTCTTCTTGCTTCAGTTTTTCTCAATAATATCCTGCAGTAGTGGATAATTGCATATTATATGGAGAAGGATTGCCTTTGATCGCCTTTAAATTGAGAGTCTGCTAATTTCATTTACTGCCCCAGTCAGAGGAGGCAATGGTACCAGGTAGCAAGAAGGAACAACCAAGCAGGTGTCCTGAAGCAATTCATTTAGATTCCCCTATTTCCTAAAACATAACGGTCTTCTATTTCCCACATTGAAGAGAATGACTCTTTATCTTTGCTTGGTATTCTCCCTGTTACATGCATGCAGCCATTCTAATGATTCTGCTGCAATATAATAGGCCGCAAACATTCAAAGGAAGAAAAAAATGGAGATAAGATGGGACTTCAAACTTGTAGAGAGATGTCAAGAGGACAAGGGTGAAATTTAACTTAAATAATTTAAGAATTTGCACTAGCAACTGTTCAATCTTTTGAAAGGTGAACTTGAACCCAATAAAAAGTGGAAAGTTATATATTAAAGAGTTATCTAGCTAGGAAATGGTTATCTGAGAGCAGAACAAACACCCCTTCATGGATTTTAAATGCTAAGGTTTAAGTAAGAATACTATCCATTCTAGGCTTAACTGTGGGTGTCCTGAGTGGAGCACTTAACTTCTTACAGTCTCTCTAATTTTTTGTGTAAATAAATATAACCATGTATTTGAGAAACCTAGTATAATCATTAGTTAACTTGATGTAACAATTACTGATCTCCATGGGGACTGAGAGCTAAGAGGACAGGATTTGAGATATATTTGGAAAGAAACAGCAAGATCCCTTTGTGATCAACTATTTTAGAAAGGAAGAGATATGTGGAAGAATTAATGATTTCACATTTGTGAGGGAAATCCATGGAAATAACATATGAAAATACCATTTTCCGGATCGCAGGAGTAACACTGAGCCTCGGTGAATATCGGGAGCCACGATGAACTGCAAGGGGGGAGGACAGATGCTCTCCCCTACTCCCCATCACTGCAGAAGTAACGCTGAGTCTCAATGAACCTTGAAACCTTCACCGAGCTGCTCAGGAGGGGAGAGACTCCACTGCTGCACCCCACAATCTCAGAGCAACACTAGCCTTGCTGAACCGCAGGAGATTTGGGAGCCTCAGTCTGGAGGAACCCTGGTGCCTAGCCCATCTCCTGCACTACAGGTCTGGCAGCCAGTGCAGGAAGCCCCTGAGACATGGTAAAAGGCTTATCTGGAGGAACCCAGGCTAAATCCACTCTAACAAGGGGCAATGCTTTGTATACAAACTCAGAATTTATTGTTGATTGTGATATATATAACTATAGGCTTTGCTTCTATGGTCTAAAGTACAAAATCAATACTTACCTCTTTTGGTCAGTTTCCAAATTATGTTTGTTGCTAATTGTACTACTATAGCTAGGATGTCACATTTGTTGTAATCAGTCATTCTCCCTGGTATAGCTCTATTGAAAAGCTCTAGGGCAATAACAGCACCACAGCCCTACACCAAAAGACTGAGGATCAAGCCAGACAGCAACCAGCTCTTCACTCTTAAGTGTTTGGGAAGATAAGATCTTGGGACAGACACAAACCAAGAATCTCCTTCACATAGAAGATATCCCTGAAGCACAGACTATTCCTAGAGAGGCCTTGTCAGTGATATAGCTACCTAGTACCAAACCTCACAAGTATACACAAAAAGAAAATTAAAATTGTTTTGAAATATAAAATGTCAAAATGGATCAAAATGCTATCTCATACTTCCAACCCACACAGAACAACTGTAAGAAACATGGACATAGAGGAACTTGGAAATCACACACTTGAAATCTCTGAAATAATAGCAAATGAAGTAAAGAAACAACTCCATCAGGCTATAGAAGAAATAAGATAAAAAAAAATAATCTGTCGTGTAAAAAAATAAATTACAATCATAATAAAAGAATTGCTTAGCTTATATAAAGAAGACATAGATGAAAAAATAGAGGAGCATAGAAAAATGATGAAAATCTTGAATGAACAATTTTAGAAAAAGTTAGAAGGCATGAAAGAGATTCAAAGGGATAACCAGGAAATTGAAAATTTCATTGAAAGCTGACAAAACTGCTCAAAAAAGAAAAAAAAAACAACTAAAAATAGACTTTCTGATCTGGAAGAGAGCATTGCAACTAAGAATGGTGAAAGGAAAGATCTCTTAAAAAATAACAAGAAACTGGAAAATAACAATTCAACAGCTGTTAAGATGATGCAAAGAAAAACAACGTAAGAATCATAGATGTCAATAGAATAGCAGGATTCCACATGTTAACATAAAAACTGCATGCAGAAGAAACACCAGAAAACATCCCTGCATGAAAAAGTAATATAACAAAGATAAGTGAGGCACATAGAACTACAACTAGCCAAAACATAAATAAATCTACAGCCAGACATATAATAATCAAGATCCCAGAAACTCAGAACAGTAACAGAATATTAAAAGCTGTTAGAGAAAAGAAACAGATCAGCTATACAGGAAAGCCCATTAGAATATTGGCACATTTCTCAACACAAACCATCAAGTCATGAAGAACTTAGAACAAAGCATTTTATGTCCTGAAGGAAAACCAGTTCCATCTAGATTTGTGTACACTACAAAACTGTCTTTCAAAATTAATGAAGAATAAAAATACTTCCATGACAGTAAACAACTGAAGAAATTTGTGATCACTAAGCCATCCCTTTAAAGAGTAATGAAAATCATGAGAAAGAGATAAAAGTGGCCACAGTACCAAGGAAAGCAATAGAAAATCCCCACCAAGCAGGGAAAACAATTAAACAAGAGGGGGAAAAGTATGGAATCAACAAAAGGAAAATATCATGACAAAGATAAGCTAAGCTAATACATATAAGCTATAGCTATTATGTAAATGGTCTCAATTCATCAACCAAAAGAAGTGGACAAAAAAGAAGAAGATGGCAGGCTGAACCAAGAAACAAAATGCAACAATAAGCTACATACAATAAACATATATAATTCAAAAGGAAACTCTAAGCTGAAAGTCAAATAATGGAAAACAACACTCTATGAGACAGGAACCCAGGAAAAAAGCAGAGGAAGCTGTTCTATTCTCAGAGAAAGTGAACTTGAAACCAAGAATGATCAAAAAAGATAAAGAATGTCACTACATCATAGGGGAAAACTGAAAGAGGAAGAGATAACAAACATAAATATGTGTGCATCAAGTACAGGAGTAACCAACTCTATGAGACAAACTTTAACAAACATGAAAAATTAAATAAGAAATAGCATGATTGTAATGGGAGACTTAACTCATTATCAAACAACAGGGCAAACTAGGCAAAAAAAAAATTAGCAAATAAATAGCAGACTTAAACTGAACTTGTGAATAAATGAACTTACTAGACTTTTACAGAGAGTTCCACCCAACAACATAAGAATACACAATCTTTTGAGCTGCACATGGGAAATTCTCTGAAATAGTCCATGTACTACACATAGAACATAGAACTTGCTTAAGTAAATGTAAAGGAATTGAAGTTATCCTGTAAATATTATCAGAACATAGTTCAATGAAATTGGAAATTATTGAAAAAATAAATTACAAAAGCTCCTTAAACATATGGAAATTAAGTAACCCTTCTCGACAACCAATGGGTCACAGATGAAATTAAAAAAGATATTAAGTAATATCTACAATCAAATCTATAAGAAAATAAAACTTACCAGAACCTGTGTGACACAAAGAGATCAGTCCTCAGAGGAAAATTTATACTGGTAAATTCTCATATCAAGGAAATAGAATGAACACAGACAAAAAATCTTGTGCTGCAACTCAAGCTTCTAGGGAAAAAAACCCCACAAAACAGTCAAGCCCAAAGCTAAAAGAACATAGAACATTACAAAGATCAGAGCAGAAATTGATACAAGGAAGACTAAACAAACAATACAAAGAACTAATGAATAAAACAGTTATTTCTTTGAAAAAAGTGAATAAAATAGATAATCCTCTAGCTAGCTTTATCAAAAAAAAGGAAAGAAAAAACTCAAATTCATGCAATAAGGAATGTAAAAAGGAAAATCACTATAATCCTGTAGAAATTCAGAAGTTCACAATACTATATCAAAAGTCTTTATTCTCACAGTGTGGAAAATACAGAAGAAATGGAAATATTTATATATCCATATTAATTCCAAAGCTGAATCAAGAAGATATCAACATTATGAATAACTCAGTATCAGTTAATGAAACTGAAAAGGTAATTTAAAAACTTATCAACAAAGAAAAGTCCAGTCTTTATGGAGTTATTGATGAATTATACAAGAAATTTAGAGAAGATTTAATGCCAGTTCTCTCAAGCTCTTCAAAGTAATTTAAAGGGGATCAGTTCTCCCTAACTCATTCCTGGAAGCAAGTATTACCCTACTTCAAAAACCAGAGAAAGACTGAAACAAAAAAGTGAACTACAGGCCAGCTCCCTAATGAACATCAATGAAAAATCCACAATAAAATACTGGCAAACAAAATGCAGCAAATCATCAAGAGTATGCACCATGACTGAGTGGGATTCATCCCAGGAATGCAGAAATGATTCGGTATTCTCAAATCAATAAATGTAATATACCACATCAACAAAGCCAGAGACAAAAGTCACATTGTCATCTCGATAGATGCAGAAAAAGCTTTTGACAAAATCCAATACTCATTCATGATAAAAGCCCAACAAAAAAATCAGAACAGATTTTCTTTACCTTAATCTGATGAAAGCCATCTTTGACAAACCAATAGCCAACATCATTCTAAATGGAGATCAAGACAAGGATGTCTATTGTCACCACTCTTATTCAATATAGTCCTGGAAACATGATGTTCCAGCAGTGTAAGTAAAGAGAGCACCAAGAAAAGAGACAGCAAAGTCATAGAAACAAAGAATCTTTGAATTGTGGTTTTGAGGCTGGTATTTTGACTGTAGGTCAGGATTTCTAAATTGTTGGCCCCCTTTGGACTTTACCTCCAGATTATAAGCTTTTCAAGTTTCCATAGTAACCATATTATCTCATTACTTCACTTGCAAGAATTATACAAGAGTATCACAGAATTGCTTCAAAGGCTATATTTTCCAGAGTCTGTTAATTATCTATTTGCCTGTCATAGGGCATTGTGGTTCAACTTTTACCCTACCCCCCAAGTTGTTCTAATTGTTTATTCCAATTTATGACCGTGGCTTTCTCTAAGTAGGTTTGTGATTAGTTACATGGGAGGGGTTGAGGGAGTGAATTTATCTATAGTTTTAGGTGAACTTAAGTCATCCTCCCTTAAAATGGATTTAAAATGAAATAGTTTCTTGTGCCCTATCAATTAGCAGAGCAATTAGACAAAAGAGAGGAATAAAAGAAATAAGGATAGGAAAGAAAAGTCAGATTATCATTATTTGTAGATGACATGATACCTTACATAGAAGACCTCAAAAACTCCACCAAAACACCTTTAGACTTAATAACCAAATGCAGTTGCATAGCTGGATACAAAGTTAACAATCAAAAATCAATTATATTCCTGCACAACAAAAACAAACACACTAAGAGAGTAATTAGGAAAACCACACTTTTCAAAATAGCATGCAAAGCAATTAAATTCTTAGGGATCAATCTAACAAAGTAAAAGATCTATACAGTGAATATTACAATACTCTGAAAGAAGAGATCAAAGAGGATTTCAGAAAATGGAAAGACATTCCTTGCCCATGGATAAGAAGAAGCAACATTGTGAAAATGACCACACTCCCAAAGCTACTATACAGATCCAAGGCAATCCCCTTTAAAATACCATATAGATGGTACACCACATAGTATACCTCATAAATCCAAAGAAAATTTTATTCAATTTCATTTAGAACCAGAAGAGACATAGAATAACAAAAGCAATCCTGTGCAACAAAGGCAAGGGAGGAGGCATCACAATCTGTGACATGAAATTTTACTATAAAGCTCCTGTGATAAAATCAGTATGTTACTGTTAAAAGAAAAAGACCTGAGGATCAACAGAACAGATTAGAAGATGCAGGAATGGGAGTTGGGGAGATGGCTCAGTGGAATAAGTGCTTTCCTGACAAGTGCAAGGGCCTGAGTTCAATCCCAAGTTCCACCAAAAAAAGTTAAAAAAGAAGAAAAAGATGCAGGAACAACTACAAACACACTCAGCCATCTTATCTTTGACAAAGGAGCCAAATATGTTCAGTGGAAGAAAGATAGCTGCTTTAACCAATGGTGCTGGAAAAATTGGTTCTCCACATGCCTAAAACTAAAATTAAATCCATTTCTATTACCATGCATTAAACTAAAGTCAAAATGGATCAAATATCTTAATATTAAAACAGAAACACTAAATCTAATGGAAGAGAATCTAAGTAGAAATCTTAAAGACATAGGAGTAAACAGGGATTTTGTTAAAAAGAACCAAACTGCATGGGCAACACTTAAAAGAGTCAACACCTGAGATCTCATGCTATTTAAACAGTTTTGCACATCAAAAGAAATCACCAACAGAGTAAAAAAAATGTACAAATTGAGGACAAATTTTAGCCCATTGTCCCTCAGACACAGGATTTCTATCTAGAACATTAAAAATTGAAAAAATCAGGCTCCTAAAATCAAAGACCCAATCCAAAAATGGACATCTGAGATGACTTCATACTTCTCAGATGAAGCAATACAGATGGCCAATAACTACATAAAAAAAAAAGTTCCATATCACTGGTTGGTCATCTGAAAAATTCCATTGAAAATAACACTAACATTCTGTCTCATCCCAGAAAGAATGGCTATCATCAAGAAATCAACCAATTTTATCTTTCAGATTTTATTGACGATTTGGGTTCTTACACTAATGAGACAATATGATGTTTCCTCACATGGATGTGATTTATTTTTACTTATGAGTATGATCTCCAGTTGTCCCTTTACCTACAAAAGCCTCATGTTTATCTTTTTTATAGCTAAGTAATACTCTATTGTGTAAAAGCGCCACATAATTTTTATCCATTGTTCAGTTTATGGACATTTGTGTTGTTGCTATGTTTTAGCTATGACAAATTGAGTTGCTATACACACGGATGCACATATATCACTGTGGAATGGTGTTTTCAGCTCTTTTGGAAAAATACTAAAGGAAGTCAAACAATGAAAAAATGATGTAGAGTTAAGATAGGATAGAATAAGCTGACAATTTGATATAATATTGCAATGATTCATTGAGCAATATAGATTTTAAATAACTTCACAAGCTAAAGTAAAACACTACCTCTCTCATACCTTTCTCCTTCCCTTAACAATGAGCTGGGTTGGCAAGCTCTCCATCCTCAGGTGTTTGAAGCCTTTTACAGGAAAAAACATCACTATAATATGGGTAATATTGAAATGTTTGTCATCAGTTTACTGGCAGGGTAACTAGTACCTGCATAGGGGGAAAGGACTTGTCTCTGATGTAGTATAAGTCAATGGCCAACATGGAACTAGAACACAGATATTTTAATTTCTAACCCATTATTAGTGATTAGTTTCCTAAGTATTGGTCTCACTGCATATGTTAAATGTAATTGGCCATTATAGTTGCCAGGAGTACTTTATCGGGAAAGTTCGTATCAATTTTTAACCAAACTAAGTGCTACAAATAATTTATAATACCTATAGTGTACACGAGCAGCAAATATGATAGCAGATTGTTTATGTACCTACATTCACACATGTACACCTTTCCTTCTTGCCTCTTTTAGAAAAACTGTATTCCATGTATATTTATATGACACTTGTCTTTCTTTGTCTTATATTCTAATTAGTAATTCCACCCTCTCAGAATGGTAAAGATTGAATAAAGTCAAATTCATCTTTGCTAAATTGATTATGTGGAATAATGAGACCTTCACTAGACAGAATTGCTATATGAGAAAGAATTACCAGGAATATTATAGTATGTAAGTTGTATACGACCACAAACACCTCCATTTTGTGCTTAATTGAGGGACTATTTCAAAACAATATGTTGGGAGTTGAGATGTATCTCCCTGATAGAGCACTTAGCTACAATGAAAAACTTTCTTCCGTTTGATTGCCAGCACCATACACATAACACACAAAAAGGAAAATAAATGTTTTTTTAAAAAAAATTAAAAATTCTCCTTTTGGATAATTTCTCCAGGCATACTAATGCTTCTACCCTGCAAAGGAACTGTGCACAGAAAGATTTTGCAGCACAGCAGGCTATATTCAGGAAGAAGATTGAGTGTAGAGTAGCGTACAATGTTGGATTCCTGTGATAGTTCTTACATTTCAGTATGGCTGCTACAGTGCTGGTTGAAATATTCCAGCGGGAGATACAGGGCAATGATCTATAAACAACGTCTCACACGGTATGAACTGATCCTTTTACTGATTTTTTTAGATAAGATTTTCTGCATGTGACTTCTCAATCCCTTTCACCAGAAGGTGCCTGTGCCATGTTTGAGGAGTATGAACCCCAGTAACCAACAATCTGAACCCCACAATCCAAGACCGCCCTCTTACCTCCACCATTCATGATCGTCAGGACCTCTCCTGGGATTTTTGTATTCTCCAGTAGCCACCCAATTAGACTACAAACATCTCTCCTTATCCTTTTCTTATCTCAGAAAAATTCCTAAGATGATAAAAAGCATGTTGTTATTTCATTCCTCAGCACCTATTTTTCTTCTTGGTTGGAGCCTGATGTCCATTCTGGTCGTTCACAGAGGAACAGACCTACGGAAATGGGTGAAGTGAAATAGGTCTCATTGGCAACCCAGAAGACTTGTGTTCATGTCCTCATTCAACTTGCTTTTCTGGAAGGTGCAGTCATTTTGTAAAGAAAAGGGCCAGATTTGGATCCTGATCATAAGTTGATCTAATGGAAAGTCAGAGTGGTGGGTGGCATAGGTCTTCTAGCACTAGGATCAAAGAACAGACTGTTAAGTCTTCTTACCACAGTTTTGATACAGCATTAGTTGCAGTCCCTCTGGACTCTAGGGTGGATACAGTAGAAAGACATTTCTGGGTCTCAGGGGGAAACAGTTCAATTAAAAGAAATGCAAACATTTGGAAGCCACCATTTTCAGCCTCTCTCTCCCATTTTCCTGATTGAAATATCTTATTCCGTAGACCCCCTCACCCTAACCCTACTTGATCTGTTCTTAACTACAGGGATAAATTATTTCCTATTCAATGGCCAGAGGCTAGGAAATATCTACTTTATCCAAGCTCTCTGTGTGCTCAGTCTACTAGGAGCTCCACAGATCACGTCTTGTGTACTGATTTCAGTATCTGGGAAGGGAAAGCCTCTACTCCTGACTGTCCACCTTCATCATTATTGAAGAATCACTTGTTTCTTACTGCTACAGTTCATGTCTACATATCCCCTCAAAGCTCCATGCTCTCAGAGGATTTCCCACTGTTGAGTTTAAGGCCAACTTAGTGTTGGGAGATGGGATCTAGTCAGAAAAGATGAGTCCCTGAGGTGCGGCCTGGAAGGGTTTAATCTCTTCCCCACTCCTACCTGCAGATCTCTCCTTCTCTCTCTCCCTCCCTCCCTGCTCACCTCCCTCCCTTCCTCCCACCCCAATACCTTGCCATAAGCAGATCACTTCCCCATGAACCTCTGTCTTGGAGCCAGCAGAATATAGGTTGGAACATATACAAATGGGGAGGCAAGAATAAAGCTTTCCTTTTGCAAGTTAAAATGTTGGGTGTTAAATCCCAACAATGTCTAGGACACCTATCTCTATACAGTATTGAGAATTCAATAGAAAGGAACTGAGAGCTTGTCTGTTCTGATCACCTCAAGAAACAGTCTCATAGATGGAAAAGTTTTTGTTAAGCAAATATCACACATTAGTGGCAAAAGTTGAATTAGATTCCAGGCCTTCTGAGTAGATCTCTCATGTTGTGTGTGGTCAGTCTTATTCCATAAATAGTTTCAAACATTTGGTGAAGGTCAATGTTCCAAATGTCTGTTGTAAGATATCGTAAATAATAAAATAATTATTATGTTCAACAATTGTTTGGTCAGAAAATCAGAAAGGGCATCTTCAGGTTTTCTGTCTGGTTTTTGTAATTTTCAGAGCCTGATCTAGGACTGATTGAAATACCTGACAGTTTCACAGACTTCTTAGAGCTCTGTTAAGGTTTGTGTCTAGGTGTCCCCCTAAAACTTTCATGCAGTCAAACTCTAGAAGAGTTTGTGATTAATTCTTAACCCAATGTGGGGGTTATGAGTGTGAGCGCTACACCCATCCTGGGACAGGTAATCTGCACACAAATGTAAGGAGAGGAGAGAGGTTTGCTAGCTGCCACAGCCACTGTTTTTCCCTTCGCTTTTTTCTGTTTCTGCTGTCATAAAACGCTGCCCTCTGCTATGTATCACTGCCTTGGAGCCAATTCGTCATGGACTGAAAACTCCCCAAAATGTGAGCTAAATAAACCTCTCCATCCTTAATTTGCGATGTCAGGTATTTTGTTCCAGCAATGAGAGAAGAGTAACTGAGACAGGGTCCAGGAATGAATGTTTCCAATAAGCAGGCACAAGACGCATGTCCTTTGTGACTTCCTTTTGAAACTCACAATGCTTCACTTTTGATAAACTATCAGAGCTTCCAACATAGAACCAGGAAACAGATTCCACCTCTCAATGAGAATGGAATGGGGGTATGGAAGAGTTTGTAGCCATTTTCTAGTTTAAAAACTATCACTAAAAGTCATCACCTAAATCAATGTGTTAGGTTGAAAAAAACATTGAGCACTTTTCCTCCACAGAGCTAATTTCCTCAGGAAGAAGATGGATCTATATAAACAAATAGAAAACACTGTACACAAAGAAATATAATTAGATTCTGATAAGAATATGAAAGGAAATGCATAAAACAATGTGACCAGTGTCTGGCAGGATAGAATGATGGAATGAAATGTAGTATGATTGAATGGTACTTCTCCAAGGAAATAATTTTTATAAATAAGAAAAATAATGAAAAGAAGTCAGCATGATATTGACAGGACGATGTAAAGGAGACATGAGATGATGCAGCAAAAGCAGGCAGATGATTTCCCTGGACTCCGTTCACTCTAGAAGTGTAGCTTTTGACCCAAATATGACAGGATGACATTTATAACTTTCCAGCTGTCTCTCTGTCATGGAGTGAAGTAGCTTTGGTGGTGGGACATAACTTGGAATGCTATGGTGATGCTTTTGGCAATAAATATAGGAAGCTTAGGCTAGGATGATGTTTAAGGAAAGTAGCAGGAAGGCAGAATATCTGGAAACAAATTGAAGCTTGTTGTCATGTTGAAGTGAGAAATAGTGAAGAACATCATAGATACCTTGTAAACTTTCCACTTGACTGGTGGGAATGGGTCATATTTGCTGAGCTTCCATGCTAACGCTATTGAGTCGTTTATACTTTTACAGGCACTGGGTTTATACTTTTGAATGCAAGAAACAAAATTCCTGACTCGCCTACTGAAAAAAAAAACATGATATTTATAATGTATTTGACTGTTCAAAAGTGGATTAGACTTAAAGATTTTATTCTAGACTCATTTTCTTATGTCTCCATCCTTCTTTTTTTCCATATTCATTTCATCTCAATGCTGATTACTTTGTCTGATAGTATTACAGTGAATAATGTTAAAGACTGCACAGTTTGTTGTTGACCTCCTGCAGAAAAAAAGATAAGACAGACACACGGACTGAAAGAGAGGCAAGTCCACTGTGCATAGACTCAAGCTTTCAGTTTGGACCAAATGAGATCAGCTGTGAACAAGTACACTCATGCAAAAAGGCTCTTCTGGCTTAGACCAACCGGACTCAAACCTAAAGCGGGTGATACAGTCACTTTAGACCATGTAGGAGAAATAACAAGCTGAATACAAGAAAAATTCTCTAGAGCATAAAGGGGCAAGGGGATGCTGGATGCTTCATTAAAAGCAAAAACAAAAAACTCAGCTATATCTGGAACTGGTGAAAAATATTTTCCAAATAAGTGACTCTGAAGAATTTCAATTATTGTGGCTGACCAGGCATGATTGTGCTGATCAGCATTCTGCTGAGAATTATTTTCTAGACAGCATTTCTCTTTATAAGTGGTAGATCACCTTATCGCCTCCCAAGAACCCCAGTGCAGTGGGAACAAATGTGTTCAAATAGAGAAAGAGGAGTCTTCCAAGGACCTTCTTTTAAATGAGAATTTTAAAAAAATTTTAAAAATAATAGTAAAAATAATACAGAATTTCAAAATAAAATGATAGGAAATTAATACTGATGAATATATTGCATATTGTTGTCTTCAATGTAGTTGGTCAGATTACCAGATACAGGCATGCAAGATTAACCAATCATTAATTGTTCCCTTCAATAAACCAATAGAAATTAGTAGTGCAATGCCAGGCTTTTACCATATTAACTAATGAATGATGAAACTGGGTATGTTGTGAACACGGTATTGCATTATGCAATAAAGCAATAATTGGAAATTATAGTGCTTCCAAGAGAAACACTTAGTCTTCTCCTAGAAGCATACTAAGGTGCCGTGAATATTCCCTTTCAAGGCTTTCAGAGTCTGAGTACCTGGTAACATCCTCATTAGAGGATGTATAAGTACAGTGTTGTAGCTCACACAATGAAGTGGTCTCAGGAGAAGAATCTGGAGGAAGGTCTTTTACTTAACTTACCTTGCAAAGGCCCTCCGGTTTCTGTGACAGCTCCACCCTCTGCTTTCCTTTATGTGCTACACTTGAGATTATTCCTTAGGGGGCAGTATCACTTTTTTGTTTACTGGAGCCATTTCTATAATCAAGGCATTGGCCAGTGATGAAGGATCACACAGCTTGAACTGCATCAAAGTTCCCACAGAGAGGTTACTCACAACATGAAGCTCCAGACCTTTATCAGCCCAGAGACCCCACGAGTAATTTACATAATAAGCTCATAATCAGCCTTTATCTTGTAGTTCTTCCCAGTATATCAGTATATTTACCTCTCCAAATTGGCTACTCTGTAAATTCAAAAGTCTGTTTTCTTTGGCTTGTCATTCTCCCAGTTTTTTGTTCATCTTTAAACGTGCTGTGTAGGGTGGGGGAGAAAGCTCAGTAGAATAAGCACTTGCCCGGCAAGCACAAGATCCTGAATTCAATCCCCAGTACTGCAAAATAAATAAATAAATAAATAAACAAACAAACAAATAAATAAAAGATGCTGTGTAAAACCAATTTTTAACTATTCTTTGTAGTGTGATAAATGTATTAATAAACATCTCCTGCCTTATAAAGTGATAAAGGTTTGAGGAGCTGCTATACTACACACCCTGATTGGACCATTGTATGATGTATACATGTTTTGAAATGCAACAAGTATCTCATAAAGCTATAGCTGTTAAATGATGAAAACTTAAAAAAAAATAAAACAGCTGTGGGGAAAAACTATGCTAGTTCACCTGAGACTCAGTTTTTGTTAGGGTCTTAAAATTAGCACCTTTAATTTTATCTACCTCAGGGAATGTGTTCAATAAACTAACATTTTTCAGTCCTTGTAACATACAAAGTGAAGAAAATAATAGTTAGATGGCAAGTATGACAATGGGGAATCAGGCAAGAGACCCAAGGTTAGAGAATGTATTGAAATGGAACCTGTGTTGATAGTGTAGGCAAACAGCAAAGTTCTTTACATTACACTTTTTTTTTTTTTCAGAATCGGGGATTGAACTCAGGCCTTTGTGCTTGCCAGGGAAGTGCTTATTCTACCGAACCATTTCCCCGGCCCCAACATTACACTTCTGAGAGCATAACTCTGCTCACTTCTGAAGAGTTGATGAATTTTTAATGATACTATTTTACTTAATTATATAATTAAATCACAACTGGGAAATACTCTATGAGTTCAATACAATCTTTCAGGGTAAAATAGTTGTAGTATCACATTAAATGCATACATCAATTTTAACACTCACAATTTCAGAAATATTAAGAATTAGAAAAATATCTGAAGATTGATCAAATAGGTAGAATGTAAGGTGTTTACTAAATATAGTGCCTTTGTTATATCAAGTGAGAATATTTGAAAACCACTGGGATTCTTCTAAGGTATCTAGGCATTCATGTTGCTTTGGCACACCTACTTAGTAAGAAAAATTTAGAATGTCCTTATTTGAAGTCACATTCTGATATAATTTGATAAGATTTACTGTATGATTACCTATACTGAATAATTAGTTGAAAACTCTACATTCATTATCATTTTTTAATTTGGGAATATTATGCTGTGGAAATGTGTAGTTACTAATAGCACTTTGTATAAGAACTTGAACTGGCCGGTGTCCTAGGACTAGTATAGGCCAGCGTTGGGGTTGGGACCCAGATTTAACAGACTGAGAGGCCTGCACTCACCTTTTTGGCAAACCTCTCTGCAGAGTTCGGTTTGCCTTAGAGTCAAGGTCCTCATCTCTGTTGACATGGGAATTGAAAAGCACCCAGAGCTAAGATGAGGCAATCACGCAGTCCCTGGATCTGTGCCCCAGTTTCTTTGCTAGTAGTTTCTTGTGACAGTTGTAATTAACACCTAGCCTGACTGCAAAGTTGCGGAAGGTTGGGGTATATATAATAAAAACAATGTCTGCACTGTTGGCTTGCTCTGGGTAAAGCACTTTTAAGCTTTCAGGAGGGAGGAGGGCAGTCATAGAGAATAAAAGATAGGAGAATGTGGCAGAAGGAACACAGGGCTAGGAAAAAGGAATAAGAGGGTATAATTACAGTGCATCCCATTTGCTTAGAGCTGTGACAATGTGCTAATTTCTCCTTGCTTCTAACTAGCCTTGGGAAGTTTGCATTAACCATCAACAATTATCTAACCATTTCTCTACTCAGTTGGGAGAAAAAAGGGAAAAGGTAGGTCAGATAGGAAAGGAATTAAATATCTGCCATAAGGTTTCAAATGAGTCTAAAAAGAGTGACTTTAAACACAACGGTACAATGCAACGATGGATTAATGATGTCTATTAGGAGCAGAGCCTGAAAGAATAAGACTTGTATCAGATGTTTACAAGACAGAAGCTTCAAATAGCAATTATGTCATTTTCACATCCAAGAGAACCTAACATCATCAAAATTTGTTAATAAAGAAAGGAGCCCATGATTAGAAAATAAGGGAAGATATCTGAGCTACGGAAATACAGGTCTCTAGAGAAATATGAAGTATATGCATGAAAAAAAGAACAGTTATTCCGGACACTGAAAAAGCCAGTTGGTGGCCTGAATCTCTTAGGAGAAGAGCAACATACTCAAATTACTTCAAGGTGAATAAACATGTTGTGAAGGGTTTTTTTCTTGCAGTTTTAGGTCCCTAAAGATACCAAACACAACTATGTTACAAATCTGCCTCCCCTAATGTATTCGAGGCACTTAGCCAGCTTTGGGTACAGTGATGGCAATTTACTGAATGTTCTAATTAAATTTATAGTTGATGAATGTATTAAACATAGTAATTGGATTCTGCTTGCATGAAATCCTAGCTGTTAATTGGTTGAAACTTTAAAAAAGAGCAATAGAGAATTTTTTTTTCAATTCTGCCAGAGGAAAACAAGCTAATGTGAACCCTTATGGGAAATGCTTGGAACCACAGAGCTTAGTGTAAATTTCAACCTAAAAGGGTCTTCATGGGAGGCTGCGGAATTATATCGTGAGTACGAAGTGGATCTTTTGTTCATGTTGTCACCAGATTTTAGCGCTGGCTACTTTAAGAAATATTAGTGTTTTTAGAATGGGAATTATCTAGAGGAAATTCAGATACAGTAGTAAAGCCTTTCAAAACAGCATAAAGAACAATGGCTGCAGACAAGGCACAGGCAAGCGCGGCCACTGCAGTTCACAGTAACAGAGCCGAAGACATTGAGCACTGCCCAGTGGATTCCGTTTGGGGGCCTCTTGTAGAATATTTTAAAGACTTTGATTTTATCCATCTCTTTCGTTATGTAAAAAAATGGGCTTAGTGATTTACAGCTATATGATTAGACACTGAATAAATCAGAGCCTGTACCTACACATTGTAACTCCTAAGTCCATTAAGTGAAATTCTTTGTCATAGCAAAAATGCATTTTAGAACTTGCATACTGTACATTGTCTTTGTCTTCATATATACAGGTATGTCAAGCCATGGCCAATTGAGATGTTTTTTGCCTTCATTTAAAAAATTTATAACAAAACATGTTATGAAGTTACCACTACTTACATACATTAGCTATGTGATATAGTTTATATGTGGCCTTAAACAATTACTCTTCACTCAAGAAAACAAAAATAAGGGCAACAAAACCAGTTGATCACAGGCTACACACACTTGACAGGTCTGTAAAATTTTCTCTTTCTTTAGAACTTGTTTCCTTGACTCAATATATTTCAGAGTCTAGCATTTGAATAACTATCTTACTGTCTTTTCTTGTTGCTGAGACAAAATATCAGACACCAAACTTAAAAGAGAAAAGATTTATTTCAGCTCACAGCTTGTAGAGGTTTCCGTCCTTAGACAGTTGGCTCCAAGCAGAGTGGCACGGCAGAGGGCCACCACAGCAGAAAGCCAGTCCATGGCAGGCAGACGAATAGCAAAATAGTCCAGCAGCAAGTGAGGGCTTTGGTTCTCTTTCCATCCCTCATACTCCTTCCAGGCTGCGTGCTCTCAGGGCAGGCAGCTCTCACACCCAGAGCGGGCCTTACCGTTATCCACACTCAGAACTATGCCAAACCAGGCAGTGAACTAATTTACTAATCATATACCCTAAATCCCAGTATCACACGCTATAGATCCAGCCATCCCTAGAGAAAGCTCTACCTCTGACAATATGGGATTGTGGGGAGACATCTAGACTCAAGCTATAATAGTGGTTTACAACTGAAAAGAATTCATAATTTTAAGTTCTAAAACTACTGATATTTGAATATATATATATATATATATATATATATATATATTGGCAGTGAGCATGTGGTTAGGGTAAATCCATGTGTAATGATAATTTGGAGCATGGATACATAGAAATAATTGGTCGAAAAGCTAAAGCA
The DNA here is from genome assembly GCA_002564285.1 of Tympanoctomys barrerae. Classification (NCBI taxonomy): domain Eukaryota; kingdom Metazoa; phylum Chordata; class Mammalia; order Rodentia; family Octodontidae; genus Tympanoctomys; species Tympanoctomys barrerae. The sequence continues at coordinate 3,786 of NDGN011399463.1, read as the reverse complement.
AGCTGGTCACAGTGTTGTAATCACAGCACTCCAGAGGCAGAGACAGGAAGACTGCAAGTTTGAGCCCATAACAGGTGACTTAATGAGGCTCTGTCCCCATCCCCCCCCCCAAAAAAACAATTATTGGACTTGGCATGTATCTGATTGCAAAATTTATAGGTCCAAGTCACAGTATGAAAGAGGGAAATAAGGGAAGGAAAGACAGAGAATGAAAGAAAAAGCGAAAAATAAAAGATACCATACTGAAAGGAGCTTATGTGTTGATTGATCCTACTCCACATGCCTGGACCCAGAGCGTCACGAAACACACAAACACAGGGAGGACCTGCAACCTTGAAATCTTGTTTATACGAATATGTACAGATCTACTGGATCCTCATATTGTACTATCATGTATAGTCTATCATATTGTCAGATATATGACAAAATATTTAGCAACTAACATATACCATAATTCCTGAACAACAGGAATGGTCACCTGTTTCACAAAATCACCCCCCGTTCATATCTGCCCCCCACCAGCTGAACATACACAACATGCACCCTAAATGGGGCATGGGGCGCGCTCCCATTGCCCTCTTTTCTCCCACTGCCCACACCCTCCCTTGCTTAGCAAGCTTCTTCACCTCCCCAGTCTCAATCGGCTCTGCTAGCCATTAATGAAAACAGTTTTCTCACTGAACGTCTGTGGCAAAAGTGAGTGAGGATCTTCGAGACACAGAGTTTCATATTCCAAATACACGTCAATTCACACATGCTCATTCAGCAAATGCTTAATGAATAGCCCTAATCAGCCTCCGCAGTAACTTTCTTTTCCTCTTCGCTGTCTTAAGGTCAGTTATTTTCCCTCCCACATTTTTGTATAGGCAGCCACCTGCGGCGTTCTCCTTCCTGAGCCCTCCTCCCAGGCAGTTTGAATCCTTATTTTCCTTCTCAGAGTAATTCTACTCTGCTGCAGCTGGGCTGTAGCCATCGCTTTCCCATATCCGCGCTCTGAGGATGCTTGGGGAGGCTGCTTGCTGAGTGCTCAACCAAGTCTTCCTCCAGCTGTTAGGAGTCAACCAGCGAAGACAATAGTGGAGGAAAAATCATGATTTTTCTACCAGAATTCAGAAATTTTTAAGAGTTCTGTCAGCATCAACGTACTGAAGTGCACACGAAATATAGTCTGATAATATCTATTGAATAAAAAAATATAGAAATAATATAATTCTATAGTTTTTCAATTTTCAAGTGTTATGATATAAACAGCATTCAATGTGAGTATTTTGCTCAACTACTCATTCACGAGCTTACACAGCGTACACCTGCAGCCACCAGCTGGGGATATGAGGATAGTTAGCTGAAACACTTACCGTCACGTGTGGAAGAGAGACAGTAGGACTAGAGCTGTGGCAGAGGAATGGACGGCGCTCACTGTGGCAGCAGGTGGAGGGCACTGCAGCAAGGGAGGGGAGCCGGAGTTAGCCAGGGCAAGCGGCTCAGCAGAAAGGACGGCCAGGATGAGCCTGGAGGAATGACGAGTGACTCCTGTGAAATGAAGGGGGCAGCTTGTCCCAGGCTGCACTGATGCAGGCAGTAGTGTGTAGAGACACTAACCTATTAGCACTAATAGTGTTTGGACAGGATATCATGTCTGCATCTTGTACTATGAATGACTACTATGAAGGCAAGAATATGCAATGTATTAATTATTGTAACTGTCCTACTAACCTGTTTTGTAACTGTCTCATTGCTATTTGTTTCTCAATAAAATTGAAAAAAAAAAAAGGAAAGAAACACCTGTAGCTAAAATGACAATATGTGGTCGAGGGGGAGCGTCATGACATCAGAGCGCAATATCTTGGTAAAGACAGTATGCAAGCCCAGGAGACACTGGGAAAACAGCGGTGCAAGGGCAAAGCCCAGCTCAGTGTTTTGTTTGTGCAATTGTTTTTTAAAACTATTCATTTATTTATTTTTGTCATTTTGAGGCAAGGTCTCGCTATACACTTCAGGCTGTCCTTGAACTTACATGGTAGCCCAGGCTGGTCTCAAATTTGCAATTATCCTCCTGCTTCAGCCTCCTGAATGCTGGGATTACAAGCGTGCACCACCATGCCCAGCAAATTTATGAAATCTTTAAACTTGCAGAAAGTTTGTCAGAATAATAAAAAGTATATTTTTAGTTTGCCTATTTTGCAACAAAGTATTAGTCTGTCTCCCTCTTGATCTCTGTCTCTGTAATTTTATTTTTTGATCATTTGCAAAGAAATTGGTGACATTGGCGTTGCTTTGCCCCTTTCTATTCATTGAAAACTGTACACTTACATGCATATTTTTGAGAATAAAAACATTCTTTTATATTAATAGAAAGGTGAAAGCTTAACATTAGTGCAGTGTTACTCTTAAATTCATGTACTGTATTCATATGTTGACACTGACCTGGTATTTTTATAGATTTTGGTGTCACTTTTCTGGGTTATATCCAATCCAGGAATATACATTACATATGGTTATGAAGGACTTTTAGTTCACTGCAGTTTAGAATGCCTTCTTAGTTTTTCTTTATCTTTAATTTTTTGAAATTTTTGGAGACTGCAGCTTAGTTGTTCTGTAGAATGCCTCTCAATTTAGCTTTGTTTGATGTTTTCTGATTGGATTCAAATGTTGGGCGGCAGGGGGTGTGTGTGTGGAGTATTACACTCATGGTTGCCATTGCTTGTGCATGGTTTTCACCCAGAGGTTTATGCACATGGGCCTGGCCTCCAAGGTACAGTTATAGTGCTCAGTGGTCAAAGGACTTTCGGTAGTTGGACATAGTGGGAGGTGGTTGGTACACCTTTTTCCTCAGGAAGGAACTGATGCTGTCTAGAGGAATAGGTGAGTTCTCATGGGGTAGAGCCATACCTTCACAAACAGGTTGGTAGAAATGAGGGTGAGTCTTCCCAGCCACCTTCTCCTGCTTCTTCTTCCACCTTGTGGGAGTACAGTGCCTGCTGTACTGTATCATGACAAAGGCCCTAAACAGATAGATCTGGATTCCAGAAGGGTGAGGTAAAATAAACCTTCATTCTTTATAAAATATCCAACCTCAGGTATTTCATTCTATAATTAACAAATGGACTATAACACTGACTGATTCCTTGTTTTTCTCAGAGCACACAATCCCAAGGATCACAATAAAAAATGGCATTGATGATTTTAGTTTATTTCATTTTATAATTTTTTATTTTTTTAAATAATTTTGAGAAATAAATAGCAATGAGACAGTTTCAAAATTGATTATTAGCATAGTCCCAACAATTAACACATTGCACATTGTTGTCTTAGTGGTTATTCATTGTACAAGATGCAGGCATGACAAACACTATCACAGGCATCCATAAACACTATCAGAACAAATCTCTCCATTCATCGAACTAAGAAAATGCAACTGCACATCCATCCCAACCACTTTGAATACACAGATACAAACTAGCCATTCATCCATATCCCTCTTCTTTGTTTAATTTTGTCAGAGAAGGATATTCAATTGCCATCTAAACACTGCAGGTACATGAATTCAGCAAAAATATTCCAATATAGTACAGTAGTCCATAACAGTAGTGGGTCCTCCAAAAGACTGGCAATGTCAGAAGTCATTGACATGAGCCTCCTATAGCTCAGCATATTAATATGGCTTTAGTTTTTATACCTCACCCCTATACTTTTCTGCTGGATGGTTAAGACGAAGGTAAAACGAGACCTATATAACAAGAAATGTAACTTTTGTATCTGACAAGGTCAGTCAAATTCCCTCAGGAT
>NDGN011399427.1:0-13058 GCA_002564285.1 Tympanoctomys barrerae | reverse complement strand
CCCCCCGCCCACTCTCCACCCCCTTCTTCTCCTTCTTGTCTGTTACTTCATGAGAAATTTTCTGCCATGCCCTCTTGCCATGCTGTCCTGCCTTGAAACAGCCAACTCTGGACAGAAACCTCTACAAACTGTAAGGTGAAATTAACTTTTTCTCCTTTAAATTTTAGCCATTCGGTATTTTGTCCCAGTAACGAGGGAAGTGACCAAGACAGATATTGGTACTGAGAGTGGAATCATTCCTGTAACAGTACCTGATCCAGAGGTACAAATGCCTGTAGAACAGGCATCCAAGAGGCGTTTAGAAAGATTTAGAAATGTCAACCAAGGAGCAGCCCTAAGGCTGGAGGTATAGTTCAATGGCACAGCACCTGCCTGGCAAACTCAAGGTCATGAGCTCAAGTCCCAGAACAACAAAAAACAAAAAAACCAGCCTAGAGTGCAATAAGCTGAGCTTGGTGGGAGATTCTGGTCAGATCTCAGAAGACCAGAATGTGAATAAAAAGGCAGAGAGTAATAATCAGGGTCAGACAAGGCTTCAGTTTGAAACAAGGAATCCCTTGGCAGTTGACGTGAGATGATGTGTATTATGCTCGGGAGAAAAATTCTCTACATTTTGCTCATGTCCTGAGATTCTGCAGGAGATTCAGACTAAAGACAGTAGCCAATCTGCACTGGGAATTTCAAGGCAGCTCAACATTCAAGCTCTGGCAAAGATACTGTTCAGGACTTTTAGCCAGGCTTATACTGAAAAACAGGAGCAAAAAGCCCATTTGAAAAGTTTCCAGTTTTGCCAAAAAGAAAATACCAGCAAAGATGAAGCAGAGGACAGTTTCTTTGCTGAAAAGATTAACATTAAAAAGAAACCAAGTGAGCTGAATCAGGACAATGGGAAAAACACCTTGAGGGCATGTGAGGAACAAACAAGACCCCACCCTGTGCAGGCTCAAAATTGCAAAAATGAAAGATTTTGCTTGGAGAAGACAGGCCTAGGGCACCAGGTTCCAGAATAGCTTCCTAAGGAATTTATTAGTCAGAATTTAGTTTTTAATGCTCATCCATCCAGGCACCTAGAGGCCTCTACAGTCACAATACAAGGGGGCCTGGCTACTGCCTCAAATTCATGGAAGATTCTGGCACTATCCATGTGGTGTTGGATTTATTTATAGGCATGCAGAGGGTAAAAATTGTGTGGATAGGGAGGGGGAGGCTTTCACCCAGATTTAGAAGAAGGCCTGGGAGGCTAGGTAGTATGGCTCTGAAAGGGCAGTGCATGAAGCTGTGACAGTGAAGTTAAAAGTGCAATACCCCAGAAAGTTGGAGAAACCAGGAATATGGAACATCTGAGGAAAGATGCAAGAAGTGAGCAAAGCCAGCCTCAGAGTAAAGCCACGAAGACCATAATCACTGGCACTGCTGTAGGGGTGGGACCACCCAAGTCCTTTACAGTTCACATCTTATCATCACAACTTGCTTCTTGTGCTGAAGATGGAACTACAAGATTTAATGTTTGCCCCGCTGGATTTCAGTCATGATTTGGCCCCACTGTTTTCTATCCCCCTATTTCTCCATCCTCCTCATTCCCTATTTTAGAATGAGAACGTTTATCTTATAGAATCATATGTTGACGATTTTTAACTTCTTTTGATATTCACAGGGGCTCACAGGTAAGTTTGCCTAAGTCTCAGAAGAGTCTTTGCCTTGTACTTTTCAGCAATGCTGGAACTCTTAGTACTATGGCAACTCTTTGACATGGACTAAATGAAATTTGTACAAAGACATATACATGAGTCTTTTGGGGCCAGGATAGAATGATATGGTTCCTATCTAGATGTTCCCTAAAGCCTCATTCAATCATAGGCAGGACCTCTGGCAGGTGATGGAGTTGTAAGGGCTTACAGCTGAATTGCTGTTAGATAGTAGAGCCTGGTCAGAAGAGGCAGGTCACTGTGGGCATAACCTGAAAGGTTGTATCTCCTCTACCAGCTCCTTCTCCAGTTCTCTGCTTGCTGTCTGCTGTGCTACGAGCAAGGGTCCTCTGCTGTGCCTCTGTACCACATCATCTGCCTTGGAGCCAGCTGACTATGGACTGAAACCTCTACAAACTATGAGCCAAAGTAAACTTTCTTTCCTTAAAATTGTATGTGTTAGCTATTTTGTTCCAGCAACAAGGGATATAACTAACACAAATCCTATACCTCAGGTTTCCAATTGGAAAGAGGAGGATTCAGACCAACTACTGCAATGATCCCCTTACACCTACCTTTTAGAACAAACAGCACACAAGCTTTTGAAAAGGTTCAGGTACCCCAGTTCACCCACCTAGCCCCACCTAGGCCCACCTACAAAAGTATTAGCCAAGATTTTATTTGTATACAACTTTCATATTTCTTGCCCGTATGAACACCATCTATATTATTATTTTATAAATTTTAAAAATCAACTTAAACTAGCTCTAAGTATCAATACCCATGATATCACAGATTCAGAATGCAAAGCCTATACATTTTTCCTATTATGTATAAACACGATGTTATGATTTAGGTCTAAAGGGTCCTCCAGAATCTCATGTGTTCAGAGGTAGGGTTTTCAGAAGGCATTTGGATCAAAAGGGCACTGTTATTGTTTGTCTGGGTGTCCCCTGAAGCCTCATGTGGCCATGGGGGTGGGCTTTTTGGAGGTGGCTGAATCTAGCACTTGTGCCAAGTGCTGGGATTTGGGGTATGAGTGCTCAGCCACACTAGGGCCTGTGGCGGGCAGCCCGCATACAGTATGAGGGAGGAAAAGAGGCTTGTTCCTCCTTTCACTCTTCTTGTTTTCACTGTCTTCCACTGCCATTAACCGCTGCCACTCTGTGATGTGCCACCCTACCTTGGACCCTTCCAATTATGGACAGAAACCTCTACAAACTATGAGATAGATGAGCCTCTCCCTCTTTAACTTTGGGTGTCAGGTATTTTTATCTCCGCCACAAGAAAAGAAACTAAGACAGAATCTGGTACCAAATTTGGTCACTACTGTGACTATACCTGACCACGTGGTTCAGGAGCCTTTCAGAATAACTTGTGGGAAGAGTCTGGAAAGGTTTGGGGGAGGCTGGCTGAAAAGGCAGAGCTGGAACACCTTGGGCTGTTCAGTAGGGGAGATTCTTGAGAGAGCGCAGAAGACCAGAAGGCTGACAGAAAGCCTGCCAGTAAAGACCAAGCCTGAGAGGTTTCTTCTGGGAAGAAGGACTGCATTGGCTGTTGTATGCATTACGGCTTGGCAAAAAGTTGTTCTGCATTTTACTCATGTCCAGAAACTTGGTCTAAGACTGAGGTTAAGCGCAACAGACTAATTAATCTTGTAGAAGAAATTTCAAGGCAGTCACATGTTGAGGCAGTGACACGGCTACTCTTTCAGCTAGATCAACATCAGCAGTCAAGAGCAAAGAGCCCAGATGAATGACTTAAATGTGAGTTTGGCCAGAAAGGATGCTCCAGTAAAACTGTGAACTGCAAAAATAGAGCAGATACCCTGATGGCTGAGAAATGAAAGGAGAATAGAACAGGTGGCCTGAGGGCATCACAAGAAGCAGCAGGACTCTATCCTTTGCAGCCTCAAAATTTCAAAAGTGAAACACTTTGCTTTGAGGAGAAAGCCACAGAGCACCATGTTCCAGAATGGCAGCAGCATAGAAAATCTGTTCCTCAGAATTGGATTCAGAGTATTCAGCAATCCAGGCACTCAACCCCTACATCCAAAAGAGAAAGAAGGCTGGCTACTGCTCCAGCTGGCAAAAGACCCTGGCATCATCCATGTGGTGCTGGTTTTAGGTGCATACAGAATGCAAGAGCTGTGGGTTGAGAGGGGTTCCACCTAGGCTCCAGAAGCCTGGGAGGCCAGGCTGTGTGCCCCTGAGAGGGGACTGTGGGAAGCTATGAGGATGAAGCCAGATGTGCAGCGGAGGCCTCAGAAGTTTGGAGAAGCCAGGAACATGGACCATCTGAGGAAACCTACAAGGAGACAGCAGAGCACGCCCAAGAGAGAAGCCATGGGAGCGACAACCCACAGGCAAAGCCACAGGGGCAGAGCCACTCGCAGTGTTTGGAGTTTACATCCTGCCACAGATGCCTCAGATGCTGCCCTTGGAACTAGGCGACTTCATGTTTGCCCTACTGAATTTTGAAGCTGTTTTGGTCCCATTCCTTTGTATCCCACCTGTAACTTTCGGATTATAAATGTTTGTCTTGCTCCATTGAATACTGGAAGTGCTTAAATTTCTTTTCATTTGTTCAGGACTCACAACTAAGACTTTGCCTTCTATCTCAGAGGAGACTTGAGACTTGGTCTTTTCAGCAACGCTGACACTGTTAGGACTTTGGTAACTCTTAGAGATGAGCTAAATGTCTTTTGCATAAAGGGATGTACATAAGTCTCTGGGGGGCTGGAGAAGAACATTATGGTTTATTTCTGGATGCCCCCCAAAGCCTCATTTGGCCATTGGAGTCAGGCTTCTAAGAGGTGGCTAAATCCAGAGTTTGTGGTCCAAGACTGAGGGGTGGGGGTGAGTGCTACCCCTGCCCTGGGGCAGGCAGACTGCACATAAAATAAGGGAGAGAAACGTTTGTCTCCGTCTCCTCACCTGTTGCTTTTGGCATCTTCCACCACCACGAACAGCTGCCCCTCTACCACACACCCTGCCTTGAAGCCAAATGATTATGGACAAAATCTCTGCAAAGTATAAGTTAAATAAACCTTCCTTTCCTTAACTTTTGGTGTTGGGCATTTTGTCCCAGCAGTCAGAGAAAAGTAACTAACACAGGCACTAACCTCACCAATGGACTAATTCATAGAAGAAGAACTTATAGCTGAACATGTTGTTAGAAGGCAGAGCCTGGTTAAAGAAGGGAGGTCGCTGGGCCTGTGGCTCAGTAGGGCACATTTCTCACAGGTTCTTTCCTTTTCCCTGCTTCCTGGTTGCTGTGAGCAGCTGCCCTCTGCCATGTCCCGCTACCACACTGTCCCTGCCCTGGAGCCAGCTGACTACAGAGTAAGACCACTGAAACTATGAGCCAAAAACAAGCTGATCCTGCAATTTGTGTGTGCCAGATATTTTGTCCCTATAATGAAAAGCTGACTAATACACCTACCTACACCTAAACTCAGCTCCTATGTAATTGCCCACCTGCCCTGTTAAAATATCACCAGACAAGAGCTCCTGCCAGTGGTGACTGAACCCAATAATTCTCCACTATCACTGCTACGGCTTGTGTTGAGATGTCTCCCCAAAGCCTCATGGGTCACAGACAGAGTTTTCTCAGTGGTGACTGGATCTGGAGCGTGGAATTGCTCCAGGGTGGGATGCTGGGTTAGGGGTGTGTGGTTGCTGAATTGGCCCACTAATTGGTTTGGTGCCACCCCAGTCCTGGTAGCATAGATGGAGTATAAAAGGGGTAGACAGATGCTGTTCAGGCCCTTTCTTTGCCTGCTTTTGCAGTCCTGTGATTGCCATGAATTGGTTCTCTTCTTAAAGGCTCCTCCGCCAAGCCACTCTGCCTTGGAGCCAGCCAATGATAGGCTGAAACCTCTACAAACTAAGCTAAATAAACCTTTCCCCTTTTAACTTTGGGTGTCAGGTACTTTGTCTCAACAACAAGAGAAAAGTAACTAAGACAGCCACCAAGGGACAGGCTGTACACAAGTTCCAGGGAAAGTTTATAAAAACCCTGACCTCTGATCTTGCTCCAGGCCTTCTGAGATAAAATTGTCAGAGAAAAGGCCTGGGAATCTGAATTTTAAACACTCTCCAGCTGAGAATGACACAGACAGGTTTAGCAAAAACTAATCCTAGAGGAATGTAAACAGTTCCAGTTAGCAGATATTACTGTCTCCCCAAAGCTGCCTACTCATCTTCAGTGGCCATCTATTAAGGCCACTAGTGACTGTAGTTCAACATTTAAAAAGAAAACTCAGGCTGGGAGCCTGTCTTTAATTCATCAGCTATCCAGTGCCTTTTGGGATGTCTCAGACCTCGCCTTCAAGTGAGCCCTTCAGATATTAAATGTGCTGTGATGTCCTCTTGATTCTCCCCTTTGACCTGTCCCTTTTCTTTGCACAAGTCCCTGGGCCTCATATCCACACCCCTTGCTTATCTTTGCCATTTTCTTTCTCACTTTAAACTGAAGGGCCCTCCATTAGTACAGATCTCTGACCTAGGAGCAGTGCACCACCTTTTACTCTCTGGAAACCACTGCAAACACAACCTACGATGACACCTAGCCCAGCTCACCCACCCTATTCTGTGCATCTGATCCCAGGAAGAGTTTCCCACAGTCACAGATGGTTAACACTGCAGCCAAGGCCAATGGCCAGGATCCCAGGCTCAGAGACAGCTGTCCTCCCATCACAGATCTTATCAGATGCCCAAAGGGGGCAGGTGAGCAGGATACCAGGAGCCCCAGCACTTAGGAACCAAGCACCTTGCCAAGCATGGTGGCACATCCCTATAATCCCAGCACCTGTGAGGCTGAGGCAGGAGGATTGACATAAATTTGAGGCCAGCCTCAGTGACATAAGTTCAAGGCTAGCCTGAACTACACAGCAAGACCGTGTCTCAGAAAAGCATAAAAAGGGTCAGCCAAATAGCTCAGTGGATTGAAGTGCCTGCTTAGGAAGATGCAGGGGCCAGAAGTTAAATCCCCGGGCCTGCCATGCCAGCCCTGCCCCTGGGGTATGCTGAGAGGTGACTGAGACTGGGCATGGTGGTGCATGCCTGTAATCCCAGCTCTTGGGAGGCTGTAAACAGGGGGATCACTACGAGTCTGATCTACACAGTGAGACCCTGTAGACCCTGTAGACCCTGCCCTAAATAGAAAATCAAAACAATAACAACAACAACAAAAAACCCTCCAGGTCCAGCCATACAAGGAAAATGGAATACTGAAAGGCAATTTCTACAGTAAGCAAATGCTTCCCCCATTAAAAAAAAATTTAAATACACACACAAGTAAGATAATTATACTACTAATTTCTATTAGTTCACTGAAATGAACAGTTGGTGCTTATATTGTTTGATCAATTTTGCATGCCTGTACCTGGCAATCTGAGTAAATACTTTGAAGATAACAATACACAATATAATAACAATTACTAATTTTGTATCATCTTGTTATGAAATTCTGTATTTTTACTGTTTTTTCCCCATATATATAGCAATTATCCTATTCTCTGGCCAGCAGACTTACAGCTGAGGGTCTGGCAGGCTAGGGGGCACCCTGCCTCATGCTGAGGGGTCTGTTCTGGGAGGAAGGGACCCCAGGCACCCTCAGAACCCCTCTGGAAGCTCAGCCCCTTTGGGTCCAGCTCCTTCCTTCCATTACGAGGTATAGAAGCATCTTCTCTGGCCTGGCCTTTGGCTCTTGCTCTTAAGGAATGACATGGCAGAGAGCTGCAGCCCCCAAGCAGCCCACTGCTGAAACAGAAGGGGAAACAAAGCAGTTTGCCCAGTGAAGGGCTCCTATGTGGCCTGCGCCAGCGTGGGCGCTTTCCATGGCTTCCCCAAGCCTCTCTCAGGGCAGACCCTGGGGCTCACCCACCTCAGAAAACAATTTCGCTTCATACAGGGTAACATAGCCAGCAAGACCCTGCCATAAAGTTATTTCTGCTTCCCAGGGAGGAAAGAGGAACAAGGACAGCAATGTGAGAGGCACGGAGTTAGGGCCCGCCAGGCCCAGCAGGCAGGAAAAGAATGGAGACAGACAGCAAGATCACAAGCTGGCCCACACGCCCCAGCAGAGCGGGTGGAACCTGCCAAGGCAGCTTCCGGGACAGTTCCTGCCTTCACCCTACAGATGGGAACACACAGGACATTGCTTCAGGCAGGCAGACAGTCACACAAGAGATGCATCTGTACACTCAGGGTCCAGCCCCATTCTGGACCCCAAACAGACCATCTCTCTTAGCAGCAGCACATAGCCACTGGGTGCCAAGCTGGCTGCGTGGTTGCCGGCTCGTAGCTCCTATCACTGATGGTCAAGGATACCTAGTGGGCTGGGGCCCATGTGGCTCTGGGCACAAGGTGGGGAGGGTGTGCAGAAGGGTCTCTTCAGCTCTGCGCAGGAGACAGGAGCAAGCAGTGGGGTTCATGTGTTTTACACACAAGCAGGCAGAGTCCAGAGGGGGCCACATGGCTCTACACATGCGGCTACCATGTGCATAATATGAGTATGTATGAGTGAGAGGGCCTGGGATCTGGGTGCTCTCTGCCTCCTTGTCCATCCAGGCACAGGTGGGGTGATCTTCCCTGGCCACCGAGCACCCTGCAGAGCACAGACCTGGATGGCAGACAGGAGCCAGCACAGGCCCTGGGTCCAGCCTGCCCCCTGGGCAGGGAGCATCCCCCATCCTCAGAGCTTCTCAAGCCATCAGAGAGGGACAGGGGGGAGGAAAGGAAGAGGGAAGATCTGAGAGGCTCTGCACTTTCATATCAAAATCTGACCTCACGTCCCTGGAGAAGGAGAAAAACAAATATCAAAGAACACTTTGCTGCTAACAATTACTTTTTAACCAATCAAAGTGACAGGAGGAAAAGTCTAAAGCAAGCAGTCAGGGCGAGGGTTGCTGGAAAGATGTGCAGAAGCCTGGGTGGCCAGAAGCTGGACCCCCTCCCTGAGGGCTCTGCTGCTGGCCCCCAGATTTCAGGGGGAAGATATCCTCGGGGGACAAGGCTCTGGCCAGTGGTCCAGAGCTAGCAGGGGTAAGGGCAGGCCCTAGCCTCCTGGGAGTCTTGTGGGTGCAAAGAGTGCGTGGGCCAAAAGAGAGAGTAAAATAGTAGTCTGGGGCAAGACACCTGAGACCCTGTGCACAGAGAGCATGCTACCCTTGGCAGAACCCTCTAGAACAGCGTCGGTGGACCGATGGCACTCGTGACACAGTGGCTCTTTGTATCATTGCAAGCTGTACAAGGGCCACCATCACTGCTCTGGAGGTTGCCTGTCCTTCCACTCATCCCACCTGCACAGATGCAGGAGGGCTCTCCTGGGGTCAGACCTCCGCCACTGCTGCTGCAGCTGCCCCCACCCCTCCACTCACACTCTAGCCAGCAGCTAAGTAATGAAGGGAGCTAGAGAAAGGGTGTCCGGCAGCAGCAGCAACAAGGGCCTATGGTCTCAAAGGGCCAGAGTCCTTGCGGTGACTTTGGATGGACCTCTGTTTGCTCCCTGTGCAGCGGAAAAGTAAAACCTGTGGATAACTAAAGGCCAGCCCAGTAATGCTGAAGGACCCGAGTCCGAGAGGTTGCTCGGTGAGGGGATGCTTCGACTCTGCAGCAGTTTCCTGCCCTGTTGGTCTTGCCCAGGTGTCTGCAGCTCTGTGTGGCGGCCTGGGAGCCCTGGAGACAGGAATGGAATGATGACTTACAGGAAGTCTGTAAATACAGGACTGCCTCGCAGAGGCCCCAAGGGCCATGCAGGGCAATGAGGAGGCTGACTTATTTTCATCAGTGAAATGCTGAAACTCAATCTCCAAGCAAGCTGACCCAGCAGATGGCGGTGGCAGCGGGCCTCTCCCACCCAGGGCAGAATTAGCTATCACAGCTCCCCACTGGGCTGGCCCTGGAGGGGACAAGAGAGGAGGCAGGCGTGGCCAGCTCAGCCTCAGTGCCTCCAAGCCCCTCAGCCTGCTCCCCCTTGTGCTGGCACTGGCATGCAAGGGTCTATGGGCACAGGCATAGCAGAGGCAGGGTGGGCAGGTGCGTGCCCTTTCTAAGTCAGCTGCTTCCTGGCTCCCAGTACCCAAGGTTCACACAACAGACAGCACGGATTCTCGGGGCTCCCGCCCTTGTGAAGAGATGGTGACAGCTGCCACATTGAAGGGCAGTGGTGCCAGAATCTAGGCTCAAGCCCACCCGACTGTGTAGACAGTGGTGGGTGACGTAAGCTTTCTGCACTGTTCTTCATCTGAGAAATTGGAATACAACTACTCCATTCACAGGAGAGTCCTGAGGAGCGAAGGAGGTCCTGTGCACTCTACAGCCTCTCATTCGGGGGCGGGGGGACACGCAGAAGGAGATTGCTGGTGGGAGGCCAGTTACCAGCTCTTCCCAAGGCTGCTTTCCCATGCTCTACCAAAATTGCACAGACATATTCTTCCACCAGCACTTCCACTGTAGAATTTGGTCCTATAGCCTTACACAAACAAAAATAGTGTATGCACAAGGTCATCCTCCACAGTAGTTTCTTGAAAGCAGTAAAACATTTGAAACAAAATATATGTCTTAAACATTACTTAACTACTTTGTTTAAAAAAAGACTAAATAGGGGCTGGGTAGACAGTTCTGCAGCCTGCTTGGCAAGTACAAGGACCTGGGTTTAATCCCCGGTATGGCATGCCATGCCAGCCTTGCCCAGGGTGTGTCCTGCCAGACACTGAAACCGGGCATAGTGGGGCAACTGTAATCCCAGCACTGGGGAGGCTGAGACAGGAGGATCATTACAAGTCCAAGCTGCATAGCAAGACTTTATATCAAATAAATAAATAATTTAAATTTTTTTAATTTAAAGACTAAATAAAATAGTGCATAGGCACAGTGGAATATTACACTGCTGCACACAAGGAGGTCATTTAAGAGCGACTATGGAAGTGTCTACACAATACCACATCTGATGAACAAGCTCAGGGTAAAATCCAAACCCTAACAACATCTGCCAGATCAATGTCCACCTCAGCTGCATCAGCACTTGGCTCTTCACACACGGCTTGGGTGGGCTCCTGCCCCAGGACCTTTCTGATCTCTGTCCTCTCTTTCTGGAATGTCCTTCCCCTGGGCACTTGCTCAGCTGACTCTCCCACCACCTTCAAGTCTTGGCGCGAACATTCCCTCTTCAGTAGGCCTAGGCTGCCCATCCTGTTTCCAAATTCCAGCTCACCATTCCAGCCCTCCATTTCTAATCCCCCGTACTCTGCCCCACTCTTTCCCAGAGTGCCTCTGGCCTTCTAATATATGGTAATTGTCTCATTACATCTTTTTAAATTCATTTTATCATCTGTCTTCCTCCACTAGAATAAAACCACTGCAAGATAGGGGTCTTTGCTAATTACTGTCATGTCCCGGGCACCTGAAATAGTGAGTGGCCCTGGTCCAAGTCCAGCTCAAGAGCTAGGATGGGTGAAAGTGACTTGTGAAAGCTAAGGCTGAGCCATGGCTTCTATAGCAGGCACTGAGCAAAGCACTCATGTATTATTTAATTCTCAGCCCTACAGGACAGGTACTACCCTCGCCCCTATTTTACCAGTAAGAATAGTGAAGCTCACAAAGGGTAAATGACTTGCCTAAGGTCAAGAGAAAACAAGAGGCAGTACTGTCACTAAGCCCCTGCCAGCTTGAGTCCAAGCTCACTCTTTCAACTATAACAAGACCTCCCAGGACCTCCCACCTCCAAAGGATATGTGCCCCATCCCTTCCCAGGCCACGCTGAGACACTGTCCCTCTTCATTTCAGGAGAAGCAACCTATTACTGAAGCTCAGTGACTTCAGCAGGATCTTAGGATATAGTTTGCCAGGGAGAAGGGTTGAGAAAAAAAGATTTATGGGGGTGAATCACTCATGGGCATCTGGGGAAGTCCAGGGAGGGGCATCATAAAAGTAAAACAAAAGAAAAAAAAAAAAAGATGGAAGGATTATTTCCCAGATCTCAGGCCCCCCTGGACCAATTTCCTGTTTGGAACTATTTCCTAGATAGGAAGCTGGGACTAGAGGGGTGACCCCAAAGGAAGGCCACTGCCTGGACAGAGTCCTGGAGGTAGCAGCAGGAAGAGCCAGCAGCCCAAGATTGGCTCCAGGGAGAACACTGCCTCTTGGAGGCTGATGGTGAGATGGGTCCAAAAGCCAGGCCAGGCCAGTTAGTGACGGAGCTAAACTGTGTGCCGCCCTAGGCAAACTGTCCCAGACACAGAGAAAAAGGCCACAGTACTCCAAAGACAAGAAGGCCACCCAAACCCTGACCAGGTCCAGCCAGGAACATTCTAGAATAATCTAGAAAGAAAAAAAAAAAAAAAAAAAAACTTCCCCACTGAGGGGCTGGATATCAATATAGGCTGAACCAGAAAGCTGGGACAGCTAATGCCTAAGGACACATGACCCATCCTAGGAGCCACACAGCCTACCAGAAGTGGGGATGTCATCAACCTGCCCTTCCCTGGGTGGAAACTGAGAGCCTGGTGGCATCTGCTCATATGCCTGCTTGGGACCCAGCAAAGAAAAGTAGCCGGATCGTGGCCTGGGTCAGGGGTTGTCAGACAGCCAAGACCACAGGCCAGCGACCAGGGCCCCGCAGCCCCAACAGCTGCGAGTTTTGGGTGCTTTTGTTCCATCTCCTGGAAAAGACTTCTCTGAAAAACTGAAAATAAAACCAAGGGGGAGAGGCCCTGTACCCCTAAACAGCAAAGATGGAATAGACCACCGGGCCCCAGCCGGGTCTGCGGGCAGTTCCACTTCACTCTTTCCCTGCAGAGCTCAAAGGACGCCAGAGGACACTGTCCCACCCTGGGCCACAGGCTGCATCTGTTCCTGCCTTCCAGGCCCCTGCTTGTTCTTGCCCTCACCTCCACCATCTCCTGCAAGCCGCCAACATCCTTCCTACATAAGGAAGCCAGGCTGACTTAGGTGCTTTTCTTTCCCTCTACTTCCTAGACTTTAAGGAATGCCCTATGCTACCTTCCAATTGGTCCATCTTCAAAGGCACCTTTCTTGCCAGGGCTGATCATATGGGCCTTCTCCAAAGCCATCCCTCCCGTCCTTTCCGTCCCTGGAGGTGGTATTTGGTCAGGACCCTTCCCCATGTAGATGCAGATCAGAGTGGCTGGTTCCTATCTTTAGCAACTGTGGCATGACTTTATGCCAGGGCCAGCACAGTACCTTTACAGTAGGTCATTAGTTACAGTACTGGGGAAAAGAAGAGAGAGTAAAAGAGGGAGAGAGGCCAAATGGGGGCAGGAGGAATGGTGGGGAAAGAACAAAGCAGCTTCAAGCGGGTAAGAAAAGCATTCGGCGATGGGAGCTTACATTTCTCCTCTTGGATGTG
>NDGN011399416.1:0-13353 GCA_002564285.1 Tympanoctomys barrerae | reverse complement strand
TCCTTTTAAGCTATGGAGGTCGAGTAGAGCTCCCTGGTAACTTAAAATCTCTGTTTCGCCCAGTGGCAATGGTGGTGCCACACAGTCAAATGATTGCAGAAATAATACTGTTTTCATTTGGTTTCAAATCTTCAAAACCACTCTCTCAAAAGCTAGCTTGCTTTTATGATTTGGCTAGCAAACAGCTGGCACAACAGGTAAGGAACTGCTTGTCTCAAAACTTTTAAGCTGATTATATAAAAATGAATAAGACTATAAAGTCATCAAGGATCTCGTATTCCAAATTATAGATTTCTTTCTCTGTACAAGGAAGTTAACATCTACAGAAGTGTTCTCAAACTTTATTGTACATCAAAATAATTGAGAGCACATGTTAAAGTATAGGTGCTAGGCCTTACTTCAGGTTCCTCATTTTGTGTTTCTGGTGTGGAACTGGGGTACTGTAGTTACATTTCCAGCACATTTTCAAGAAGTTCTCACAGTGTTTCTGATGCTACTGATTTGAATAATTGATAAATAATTTGAAGCATAAGTATTTGTTTCCAACTCACAATGGACTGGCTAGCTAATCACATTTTTTCAAAGTGCTGTTTGCAATACTCTTGTATTTCCTCTTTCTACTTCCAACTAGCCCTGATTTTTTTTTTTTAAATGGTACAAGGGATCAAACTCAGGACCTTGTACTTGCCAGGCAAGCACTTATTCCACTGAGTTATTTCGCTGGACCCCCAGCCCTGATATTGATAGTTCTTAACAACTGTTACTTTCTTTAAAGAAAGACTTGCTGAAATGTATAGTAATACTGTGAAATGAGAAGAAACTGCTCAAAAGGAAAGAAAACTGCAATGGGGCAAAGGAAAAAAGGAAGAGAAATAAATAGATACATCCATCATATAATTAAGATAGTTACAGTACTAATTGCTATTAATTTGTTGAAAAGAAGGGTTTATGCCTATATTGTTTGATCAAGTTTTCATGTCTGTATCTTGTTATATAAGCAACTACTTTGAACATATCAATGCACAATGTACTAAGCATTGTTACTCCCTTACAATCTTGTTTTGTCATTCTATACCATTGTTTTTATTGTTTATTTTTCTTTAAAATAAAAAAGAGAAAGACTTACTGGGCACAGCAGCACACATCTGTAGACCTAGCTGCACAAGAGTTTGAGAAGTAGGATGATGAGCTCAGTGTTGGCAATTTAGTGAGACCTTGCCAAAAAGCAAACAAAAAAAAAAGACTTTTCAGACAGCAAATTTGTGTGAGAAATGAGAGTAGAAACCTCAGAGGTTTCTTGGGTTTATGTTACTATTTCCTTTCATAGAATGTTTGGTGAAAAATTCAAATTATTTCTGCCATTTAATAATTCAAGTACTTTAATTTTGATAGGCTCATTATGATTTTGGCCTGAGATCTTTGAAGACAGTTTTAGTAATGGCTGAAAAGAAGAAACAGGAGTTTAAATGGTTAGTTGTACTTTGAAATTAATGTAATGTCAAAAGGAGTTATGTACCACTGGGAAAATAATCTGTAGAACTTTTAATAATGAAGTTAAAGCAGGAGCCGCAAGAGTGATACAGACTTCTTCTGTGGCAGAAGTTATTTAACAGTGTGAAAGAAGGCAAAGAGAAGGCACGTAAAGTCAGTGAGTGCCTTTCCCCAGGGGAGCCTATTCTTTAAAGAAAAAAATGCTTCACTTTTATATAATAAAGACATAGTGAGATAAAAGACCTCGGTATAAGAGCAGTAATTTCATGAAAAATACAAAACCTATGAATATACAGTCAGTTGTCTATGTCCACATGTTCCAAATCCAGTGATTCAGCCAAGCACAAATTAAAAATATTTGAAAAAAATAATTTTGTCTGTTTAAAAAGTACAGACTTTTTTCTTGTTATTATCTCTGGAACAATACAGTTGAGTAACTATTTACAAGGCATTTAAATTGAATCCAGTAATGTAAGTGATCTAGAGATTATTTAAAGTGTATGAGCAGGGCCAGGGAGATACCTTGGCAGTCTATGTGCCTGCCTGGCAAACACAAGGACCTGGATTCACTCCCCAGCCCCACCTGCCATGCCAGCCACCTACACTGGGCATGGTGGTACAAGCCTATAATCCCAGCACTGAGAAAGCTGAGACAGGAGGATCACTATGAGTCTGAGCTGTATAGCAAGATCCTATACCAAATAAATAAATAAAAGATTAAAAAACAATCTAAAGTGTATGGGAAGATGTGTATAGTTTACATGCAAGTGTTACATTATTTCACATATGGAACTGGAATGTACATAGTGTTTGGTATTTGTGTGGGTCTTGGAGCTAATCCCATTGGCTATCAAAGGATAACTCTACCCACCTGAGAAATGTAACAAAACTAACATGGCCATAAGGCAGAAATGAAAATATAAATAACTGAAATAATATACCATACATGATGACATCTTAAAGAACTTAACATTACAAAGATTGAAATATTTTAAATGTTAATTTATGAATGGAAACTCTCATTAAGAATACCAAAAACTTTGTCTTTAGGCAAGTTGATCCTAAAGTTCATATGGAAAAATTAAACCACGTGAAAAATATATTAAAAAGAGAAATGAAAGAAAAATATCCAGAATATATAGATGTACTAAAAACTGAGCTAAAATACTGTGGTGCTGGGTCATGAGTAGAGGCAAACTTGAAATAATACAAAGCATAGGAATAGGACTATTATGTCATGAGTACTTAGTACATCATATACCTGGGGACAAGAATAGATACTTAGTTAATCTGATAGTGAGAAAAATAACCATATATATGCTTGAAGGTCAGATTGGAACTTTGGTCCACATCATTTGTGAAATAAATGCTTAGGGTCAGAGAATTTAAGTATAAAAAATAATATTTTTGGTGTAAAAAGGTATGAAACATGATAGTTGAAGAAACAAAATGTCTTTTATGTTCTTGGAAAACATCTTAAAACTAAGATTCAAGATCAAGAAGCCACAGAAGAAAAGATTTATAAGTAATCAAAAGATATATGAATTCAAAAGACAAGTGAAAAAGTAGGATAAAAGATACTTGCATGTAAAAGCGATGGTATTTAGAAATGGGGTGTCCCCTCCCTATTTGACCATTTTCTTCTCATTTCCCAATATCTGGTATATATTTTGATCATCATTTACACTTTCAGTTTCTCATGCTAGAGAAACAATGCAGTATTTAGACATGTATGTCCTGCCTTATTTCACTTAAGAGTATGGACTTAAGGCACATCCACTTAGCCTCAAGCTTATCCTCTATGGCAAAGTAGTATTCCATTGTATTAAAAAAACATTTTTATCTTATTAATTGGTTGATGGGCAGTGGGGTTGCTGTTTGTACTTAACACCTTCCCTTTCAAATAAATACTGGTCATCCTTGATCAACATCTTTTCTTTTTTGGCAAAGCAATATTTTATTTTTGTGTAACTATCATTCAGTAAATACTATAACACTATGAAATAATATCATAATTTAGTCTCCTTTTCAAAAGAAAGGTTTTCTAAGGAGATGATGGAGCCTTCCACATGATCAACATCTTAATAAAGGAAGCTTTGTCTTAAGGGAAAAATATTAGGAAGTCGTAGTTCTTCCCGCCAGGAAAGTCTAAGATTGTTTTTTTTCCTCTTATATGGTCCTTTTCCTTTAACATCAGTTGGACTCTTTCTGCTAAAACTCATTCAAAATAACGACATTATTCTCAGAGAAACATAAATGATGAATGGTTCCAGTCCAGTGTAAACCTACTTCAGCAGCTGAGTGGTATAAGCATGACTTTTGAAGTCAGACTTCACTGAGTCACAGCACAAACTCTCCTTGACTGTATGACACAGGACATATTCATCTTTCTTTCTACTTTGTGGAAAGATTAATGAATTTTTAAAGAATTAAGCAAATGGAACAAGGAACACTGCATTGTTGGTGAGAATGTTAACTAGTACAAACACTGTGGAAATCACTGCAGAGATTTCTCAAAAAACAAAATAGAAATTCATTTTGGGGGCTGGGGAGATAGCTCAGTAGAATAAGCACCTGCCTGGCAAGTGCAGGGAGGGCCCAAGGACAAGAATATAGTCTTCCATATAGCCAGGCATGGTGGTGCATGTCTGACTCCAGCACTCAGGAAGCTGAGGCAGGAGGATCCCTATGAGTTTGAGGCCATCCTGGACCTTCCCCTTCTAACCAGGCTCTCTTCTGAAGAGCACAGTCAGCAAGAACTCATCAATAGACATACAGATGAGTATAACACCCTATGATCCAATCACCTTCCAAAGAAAGACCCACCTGTAAACAGGAGACTTTTAGGAGACATTTTAGATCTAAACCATAATACCTAAAGACCCATAAACATACCTCAAATGTCATTATAATTCATGATCAAGTAATATTTGCCTCTAAGTACACATGGTAGTGATTGGCAGCACATTCTGCAGAACCTGAGGAGCATTTTAGGTGCCAAGCTAAGGAGCTGCAGGAGGCATACAGGTGGACATGGGCCTCTGGCTCAAGTGTTTGTGTCTTAGTTACTTTTTCATTGCTGGAATCAAATACTTGACACAAGTTAAAGGAGAGAAAGTTTATTTTAGCTCACAGTTTGTAAAGGTTTCAGTCCATAGTCAACTGTCTCCAAGGCAGAGCAGTGTGGTAGAAGAGTGAGGCAAAGGAGAAAGCCCATGACAGGGCACACGGGAAGCAACAAACAGGAAGCCTGCCTGCCTTCTTTTCCCCTTGTATTCCATTCAGGCTACAAGCCTATTTATGCCTCCCAGACTCAGAATAGGCCTTCCTGTTATCCACACCCAGAACTGTGATCCATGTTCATATTTCCCAGGTCCAGCCACCTCTGAAAAGCTCCACCTATGAGTGCATGAGACTTTGAGGGGACAGCTAATACATGACATAACAATGTGCCATGTGAAGACAGTGTTAGAGTGAGAGCCTTTGCTCTCAAGAGATTGGGAAGAGCTTGGACCAGCACTTTCTAGGACAGTCGCATACACCTGTAAAGAAAAGACTCTTCCGAGGGAATGAATATGAGCCAGTACTGCTCCACTTCATCTCTGTTGCCCCACCAATAGACGTTCATGAAGCTTAGGCTCTGTGGATAATGATGACTGGGCTGTGAGGGAAACCCGAACTAGACTCAATATTCCTGGAGTATATTTTACTCTTATTTTCTGCTTCCGGAATTGGTACATTTAAGCCTGTGACCCTTCCCCTTTTGTGTGGAATTGGTCCTCATAATCTGAACCTATGACCTTCCCCTGACCCTGTGGAATTGTCCCACAGAATATGAACCTATGACCCTCCCCTTCTCCACGGAATCGTTGCCCATTGGAACTCTTGCAGTGAATCCATGGTGAGGAGTATTTGTCTGGGGAAAGGGTACTTGCTTTAAGAAAATTACCAGACTCCTAGTGTCTGTCTCCATACTTCCTGAAGTGAGAAGTTGACCATTCCCACTTTCTAGAAGTGGGAAGTCCCATAGGTAAAAGTACTCCAATGCACAGCTTTAGCACCATTTTCAATGAGACTTTTTCTGCTAACTTCAAAGAATGAAAATTTTAAAGTTTATGGAAATAAGACCTATCCATTTTGCATCAAGTCCTTTCACTGTGGGCTCTGCCTCTCTGAGAGGTGACATCTGGAATTTTTCTGGGCAGCCATTCTGGCCTTTCTACTGCTCCAGGTGCGTGGATCTTACCTTTTGTATTCAAAACACAAAGAAGACATAGTATAATATAATACTCCATGACACTTAATGATCTGACTGCACCTTATGTGTCAGCTCACAGTGACTCTTACTATTTTGGTTTACTGCCACTTTTGAGAATATGCTTTAAATTAGTGACCTATTACAAGATTCCACTTGAATACTTTGTTCTTCTAAATACTAGCACTGCAGTAATTGCATCCTTTTTATATGAAAGCCACTGAGTTTGAATTTTAATTTTTGGGCTATATTTTAAAAAATTTTTTAACTTAATCACAAAATACAAAATTGTACATATTAATGGAATATCATGTCATGTTTTACTATATGTACACAATGTGTAATTTAAAATTAGGCCAAACACAATTATCTCCTTAAACAATTACCATTTCTTTATGGTGGAAAATGTCCAAATCCTTTCTTCTAGCTTTTTGAAATGTACAGTATTGTATCAGTTATTGTTTTACTAGAGAAAGATAACACAAGACAAATGTGTAAAAATTTACAAGATTGGTTTATGAAGGTCACCCACAGAGTTGCATGGGGAGAGGTGCAGAGGGCGTTTGCACGCTGGAGACTGGAGGTTTCAATCCACTGTCGAGTTCATTACAGTGTCTGGTGCAAGTCCATAGCAGGAGGCCAATGGTTCTGCAATAGAAGGCTGAGGAGGCTATGACAGAAGGCTAAAAGACACGTGGTGAAAGCCAGAGATTCTGTGCTGGAAGCCAGGAAATCCTCTGACTAAAGGCAAAGATGGGAGCTCCTCCCAAGCAAGTCCGTCCTCCCTCATTTCCTCTTTATATGCCCGGGGCAACCGCGTTCCCAGGGTGGGTCCTCCCTACGCTAGGGTGTGGAATTGCTGAGCTGAGTTAGGGAAGCTTCTAAGCTTCTCAAGTTGACTCAATTAATCAACCATTGTAAGATACAGGGCCTGAATTTCTTAGTGAATTATTCTTTGTTTTACTGGCAAACAATTGTTTTCAGAAAACAATAGCAATATTTTAAATTGATGTATCTCTAATTCCTGCTTTTTCAATGTGTTAGGTAGAATATTCGTAATAATGATAAATTGTAGCAGTCTGATTTTTAATCTAAAGCTTACAGCATTTATAACCATAAAAATCATGCTTGCGTATATACTTGAAATAAATTATGGTATTTTAAGAAAAAAGAAATTAAGCAAAATGTTTAGCAAAGAGTACTCAACAAATGTTAGTTATGATATACTTTGGTTTTAAATCAAAGACAGAAAAATTTATCAGGCTGGGCTGTGGCTCAGTGTAAATTAATTATCTGACATGTTCAAGGCCCTGGGTTAGGTCCTCAGAACTACAAAAGAAAAACCAAAAACAGAACCAAAAAACCCCAAAATATAAGTTCCCTGATATAAAATTTCAGGTATAAATAGGAAATAAGGGGCTGAGGAGAGAACTCTGCAGTCTAAGCGCCTGCCTGGCAAACGCAAGGGCCTAGGTTCGATCCCTGGTACCACATACTATACCAACGCTGCGCTGAGCCAGCCACCAAAACCAGGCGTGATGGTGCCTGCCTATAATCCTAGTACTGGTGAGGCTGAAACAGGAGGATCACTGAGTCCAAGCTGCATAGTAAGATCATGTACCAAAAAAATAAATAAATTTTTAAAAAGAAAAAAATAAACACAAAAGAGGAACACATTTTTGTACATAAAATCTCCCATGTTTTTTCATCACTATTCCTCTTATAAGGGCCTATGAGCTGGGTATGGTGGTATATGCCTATAATCCTATTGTTTGGGGAGGCTGTGGCAGGAAGATCACAAGTTTGAACCCACCCTGGGTAATGGAGTGACTTGGCAATACCCTTCTGTAAAGAATTGGAAATGCAGCTCAGTGTACCAGCCCTGAGGTTCAGTCCCAGTAGTGGTACTCCCAAAAGAATGGTAGGGGTGACAGCACTTGCCAAGAATATCAGAGACGTGAGCTCTTGCAGCACTGGCATCAAGCACATATTGGTGTGACAGGCAGCTATGCTTTGGACCGTTGAGGGCCACAGCTGTGTCTTCACAAGAACAGTTCTGTAGCATGAGTTTGGCCATTGTTCCCAGCTGTAGAGCCTACTAGCTTCATTCTGGTCTGCCTGGAAATTTTCTTTTTCTTTTTTTATGTGTTTAGTACAGGGTCCACAGGGTCTCACTACACAGATTGGACTCATAGTGATCCTTCCTGTTTTTCAGACTCCCGAGTGCTAGGATTACAGGTGCGTGCCACCACGCCCAGTCTCAATCACAGTCTCAATGTGCCCCAAAGGTGGGTTTGGCAGAGCAGGACAGGGATTGAATCCCTGCAACTGCTAAGCAGGTGGAGATTTTCAATGAATCAATTTTTAAAAAAAAACTTACATTAGCCTAAATTTATTTTGGTTATTTGTAACTAAAACTTCTTTGATACAGTGTCCATCCCTGTACCAGTGGCTAGAGAATGACATTACAGATACTGTCCTAGACCAGTCAAGCCGCATCCCTGGAGCTGTGCCCTGGGCAGTCCACTCACAGTGCAGTATACCACTCTGCTGTGAGCAGTGAGGGAGAGGGGCGGGTACTGGGGTAAACATCCTGCAAATGAATATGAATGGTCTTTAATTGTAGTAGAGATAGCTCCCTAACTTATATTTCTTTCAACTGTTAAAGTGCTACCAGTGACAATCTTTCTGAAGCAGAAGAAATGCTGATCACATCGGAGGCTGTAAGAGATGCTACTTTATCAAAATTTCCTCCAGACTATGTCCCACTTTTTGAAAATATTATGGGAGATATATTTCCTGAAGTGACAGTTTCAAAAGTAAATCAACTTGCCTTGAAGGTAATAAGACTTTTGAAAATAATCGCAAATTACTTAGATGTGGAATATCAGTTACATTAAATTAGTTGATTAAAAGAACTACAGTTCCTCCTAAAATACTTTATTTATATTATAACATGGAGGATGAAAATAGTTGGCAACATTTTCTGGATTGATGATATTGTGTCTGGTCTTCCTATTTTCAAGAGTTATTTTGAGAATCAAATTAGATCATTTGGGCTGGCCAGATAGCTCAGTGGATTAAAGCACCTGCAAGCAGGAGCAAGGGCCAAGGGTTGCCGTGCCAGCCCCGCCCCTGGGGCACGCTGAGACGGCAATTGAGACTGGGCATGGTGGCATGCGCCCGTAATCCCAGCTCTTGGGAGGCTGTAAGCAGGCGGATCACTACGACTCTGATCTAGTAGTGAGACCCTGAACACCCTGTAGACCCTTCCCTAAAATACAAAAAAAGTTATAAAAAATAGAAAATATTTTTATAAATTATATTTTGTGATTATTAAAATGTATATTATAGCTGTAGAATCCTTTGTTACTTCTCTTACTTATAGTTGCATAAGCACTGCTTTAGGTTCGGTAGGGCTGGTATCTTTTGCTAATACTATTACAGAGTATCCACACACTCCCTGCATCCCATTATATTTCCATATGGTCATGAGAGTGCTTTCCCTAAAATATATGTATGATCACATTAATAAAACCACTGTTGGATCGGTGCTTCCTGCAACACAAATCAAAACTAATAATTCTGGAATGTAGTAACTTGCTGGGCATCTCTCCAGTATATTCTGCCCATCTTCCCTCCGTCTCTCTCCTCCTTGTTCTTTGCATCTGAACATCCCCCAGCTTTCTTCCTTCTCACAGGGTGTCAGACCATTAAACATACTGTGTATTGATTCCTTTTCCTAGAACTGTATTTGGATGAGGTGATGATTACTTGAATTTTAAATTTTAAAATGTTTCTTAATCTTAATAAATGCAATCTAAACAGATTCATCATTATTTTTTCTTTAAATAGTTAATAAGTTATACATATAATTTTGCTCCCAAAAACGCATATATTTACATTTTATTTTTGAAGGGCTGGGGATTTGGCTTAGCAGTAGAATGCTTGCCTAGCAAGCTGGAAGCCCTAGGTTTGGTCCTTGGCATCAAAAACCAAAAAAGAAGCCTCCCCTAAAAAACAATTCAATGAAAAAAATACAGTAAAATAAAAAAAGACTGAAAATAAACAATTGTGTTTTTGACAACACATGCTACACTTATCTAAAAAGAGGCACATAGCTCATGTAGTACAGTTTGGAAGAATTTTTCTCAGAAACCACATGGTTCTAGTTTCAGAAAATAAGTCTACTTAATGTTCATGAATAGTGAACTACACAAGTATTGCTACTTCACTCAAGTTTCAGAATGCATTAGTGTGGAGTTGAGTGGGCCACCATCTTAATTGTTTCAGTTTCATGCTCTAGCAATTATTCCCCAATTACTGTGCTTCTTATTTTCCTAACCTGCATTTTCTTCCTTAGACTACCTAGCAACTTAATGTCCACTAGTCAGCCTTTTATTTATTCACTACATCTTTTTTGTTTTGGAACTCTTTGATACCTGTTTTAATGCTGTTAAATATCTTTCTTTATTCTGGGTTTTGTGTATTATTTTTCCAGCTTTTTAGTAAGAAGTTTAATTCATTTAGTAAGATGCTTAATTCATGTTTATTTTCAATAATGTAAATTTATAAGCCTATAAAATGTCCTCTAAGCAGCTTTTTCTGTGTCTGTTGAGATGATCAGATGATATTTGCTATGCATTCCATGTGATGTATCACATTTCTTTATCTGTGCATGTTCAAGCATCCTTGCATCCCTGGAACAAATCCCCCTAATGACATGCAATGGTCATGGTGAGTGATCTTTTTGATGTGCCATTTGACGTAGTTTGCTAATATATATTTTTAAGAATTTGTGCATCTGTGTTCCTCAGGTATCTTGATCATTAGCTTGCTTGCCTCCCCCTCCCCATTTTTGTTGTGGTTTTTCTGGTTCAGATATCAGGTTAATGAATTCTTAATGTTTTGGAATAATTTGAGAAGAATTGGTTTTAGTTGGTTAATTGGTAGATTTCAGGAGTTAAGCCATCAGGTGCTGGGCTTATCATTAATAAAAATGTTTTATTATTGATTCACTATCATTCCTAATTACTGGTTGAGGCTTTCTTTTTCTTGTAATTTTTGGTAATTTGCATGTCATTAGGAATTAGTGTACTTCTTTGAGGTTTTTCCTATTTGCCTATTTGTTGGCATATAACTTTTAAAAATTGTCTCTAATGATCTTTTGTATTCAGTGTAACAGTTGTAAAATCTAATTTTTTGTCTCTGATTTTGAGTTTTCTTTTTTCCTTAGCCTATCTCAAAGGTTTGTCAAGTTTATATTTTCAGAAAAGTCTTTGGCTCATTGATGTCTCAGAATAATTTTTGTCTCTATTTCATTTATTTCTGAACTGATCTTTATTTTTTATTTTAAAGAGAAAAACTAAAACTGAAAATAAAACAGAGGTTCAAAACAGGATTGTAGAAAAGTAACAATAATTAATATATTGCATGTTGTTACCTTAATAGTGCTTAAACTAGGTGACATAAAAAACAAAATATTGTCCAAACAATATTAGCCCAATCCTTTCCTATCTCAGTTCACTGAACGTATTTGTGTGCGCATGTGTATTTTTCCTTTCCGCTTCGTTTCTTTCCTCTTTCCCCCATCAATTTCTCTTTTCTTTTGAACAGCTTCTTCCCAATTCACAATATCGGTTGTATATTTTGAATCTTATTTATGCATTCAGTTTCTCACACTAGTCAGTCAATACAATATTTACTCATATGTCTGATTCATGTCACTTATAAGTGTGGTCTTGAGTTGCATCCATTTACATATAACAGTCTCAAGTTTATCCTTATTTATGGTTGAGTAGTACTCCAATATATAAAAAACCACGTCTTTTTTATCTGTTCCTCAGTTGATGGACATTTGGGTTGTTCCCAATACTTAGCTATGACAAATGGCTTGTACCTTTGTGAGGGCATCAACCTCTTGATTACCTGGAGACTTAGTGGACCTAGGCAGCCACAGGGAAGGCAGTTAGGAGCTCTGATTCGTGTTTGTGTTAGTTCATATGCCTCATAAGCCACCCTCGCCTATGTGGGTTTTTTGTTTTGTTTTGTTTTGTTTTGCCATGAGATGTGTTTTATTTTCATTCAACATACAAATAATTTTGTATAGTATCCCAGGGCAAACCAGAGAATTTGGCAGTCCAATTAGGGGGGTCTCCTCAGAGACCCATGGCCGGTGGCATTGGCATGGAATGCCCGGGTCCACAGCGCAGCCTGTGGCTTGTGTCCACCTTGCAAGTGGCGCTTCCTCCACATCATGACTGGAGGTCTCGGAGATGACAGGGCCGGGAATCATCTGGGCTCTTAGGAAATCTCACTCTGCTTTTCCTGCTCGGTGGGCTCTTTGGTCGGCAGGGTGTTCTGCTCCTGGGTCTCTGTCTTCTTCAGCTGGGCCTTATCGAAGCTGGTGATTTCCACCATATCTGGTTTGTCTGCTGTTTTCTTAGAACAATCTGAAGTGTCTCGCTCCAAGCCTGAGCTCCCGGTGCCCTCACTCGTGTGGCTGCAGCAAGAGGCCACCTATAAGGTTCTTAACTTGACCCATGGCCGTTTTTCTCTCCACTCTCTAGCCAGATGGTGTCTGTATTTATACCTGCATTGCTCCTGCCCCCACCCCCCAGTGCAGTTCTGTGTCTTAATAAGCGTCTTAGCACATTATTTGGTGTAGCTGTTCAGTCACTGGGGGTGGTGCAGGAGCTTAGAAGGGGCCATACTCGCCCCAGTATGGCATGACATTTGTCACAGAGCTAGCAGATGGGATGCCACCCTGTTTCAGATATGCATGCCACTCTCATAAGGTCTGATTTTGTGCCACCCCCCAAAAAGGGGTCTTGTCCACAAAGCCTTCAGCCCATTCTTCTGTGGGGCGTGCTATCTGTGGAATTCCTGTAGCAGATTCAGCAATAGCTCCCCCTTTATGTCAGCCACCCATGGTTGCTTCTCCAGTACTGCATACCAGGTATCCCCTTCTGTGATCAGAAGCAGAATCCTATCAGAGCTGTCTACTCAGGCTGTCTTCTATAACCCCCCATTGTATCCTTTAGGGCTCCTGAGACCTCTAGAAAAAAATGTGTTGGGGTGCAAAACTGTTCAGCTTGCCTAACAAGTGGCTTAGCTTGCAACAAATTGAAGGGACAAAAAATTTGAGCAAGGTGGGAAATAAAAATGTGACCATACCTCGAGAGTCCTAGAAATACTTGTAGTCTATCTGTATCCACTAGCACAAGCTGCTGCAAAACTTTGTCAATAACCCTTGAAGCTATTGCCCATGTCTTAGACCTGACCATAAAACCAAAAACTTAATAGCAGGGCTCGGTCCTTGGGACTGTCCAGTAGCCCTCAGTGCTTACTCAACAGCAGTTGTTCTATTTTCTGGGAAGTCCTATATGAGGTAGAAATGAACTATTTCTTAAAGTTTTAGTAAGATTTATTGTTAAACCCTGTAAGTCAGTATTGGAGGGGTAAAAAGAGGCTTTGGATACCATTTTGGTATTTTTGTCTACTTAGCGATCAATTCATACTTCTATTTTTTATACAGCCTTATGTTTTTATTTTTTATTTTTTTATTGAGAAACAAATATCAAAGAGACAGTTTCACAATTGATTAA
>NDGN011399351.1:7445-21396 GCA_002564285.1 Tympanoctomys barrerae | reverse complement strand
CCTCCCAAGTGCTGAGATTCCAGGTGTGTGCCCCACACCTGGCCTCCATGTCTTGCCAGCCCAAGATCCTTGTCCCTGCCCTGCCAGCCTGCTCAGGGGGTGAGTCCCATAGATGCAGCATAGGCCCGGCACACCCTGAGCAGGTGGTGGAACAGCAGCTCTGTGGCTTCGCTGAGCGCCCTCCTCTCTGTGTGCCGTCATCACTCCTTTCCACTATGAGGTGGCTTCGGCACCCAAAGAGCCCGTGGTTCACAATATGTGCAGGACACACCTGGGCCCAACCCGCTCAGCCTCTGCAGCAAGCAGCCCTGGGAGCACCACGGAGTTTTCGAACCTGTCTGCAAAGTGGGGTGGTGACAGCTTGTGGGGTTGGGGCCAAAGTTAGAAATGGTGTGTGTGAGGAGCTGTGACAGAGTGGTGCCAGCGGACAGCTGTTCCTTCTGCGTGAGCCTCTAATCTTGGTTTCTCTGGAGTGCTCAGAGGGTAGAAATGGCCTCCTGCTCTCTGGAACCCTGAAAGCTGGCATGGGGTGGCTCTGCAGGAAAGGTGGGTGGCAGCTGCCTGTCTCAGGGATGCCTCTCTGTCCACCAGGTTAGCCACCTAGTCACTGCCCAAGGGAACCCGGGGACAGGGAGGGCCTAACCTGTTCTGGGATGGGAATGCAGGCTGGACCAGAGGTACAGGATCCAGCTGGGGTGGGCAGTGGCGGATGCTCTGCCTCACCAGAAAGCTTGCCCACCTCTACGACCCCTGAGAGGACGCAGCCACAACCCACGGCTACTGACCCTTCTGGCAGATGAGAGCAGGGCCACACTGCCTCGGTCAGGGCTGGCTATCCAAGAAGCAATGCATTCATTACACACCACTGTCCATGTATGCATCCATCTGTGAATTAAATGGTCTGTCCATCCATGCATCTGTCTGTGTCCATCTATCCATCAAAAATGGATCAATCCACTCATCCATCTACATACTCGTCCACCCAATCATTCATCCATTTGCTACTCTATCTATCTCTCAACCACCCATTCATTCACCTACCTGTTCACCCTTCATCCAGAAGTCATCTAGCTGCCCACTCCTCCATTCATCCACCCATTCTCCCATCCATCATTTCTGTCCAGCACCCACCAACCGCCACCCAGATGTCCATCCATCTACTCACCCACCCACTCCCTTCTATCTCTATCTGTGGGACCACCCTACTCCATACTCATTCCAAATACCTGAAACCACTCCCTGCACTTGGTGGCAGGCCAGACTCAGCACCCTCAGCGTGTATGTGTATGACCAGAAGGAAGAGCTGGAAGGGAGGTACAGGGTTCAGGGAGCACTAGAGTACTCGGCGGGCTCCCAATAACTTGCTTGTGTTCACACGTGAACACAGGGCTCTGAGTGCACGCAAGGCAGGCAGCTGGGGTTCCAACACTACTGCCCAGCACCCATTCATTCCCTTTCAATGTGCTTTCCACAGGTCACGCAAGGGGATGTTGCAACTTTGCGCTTTTTGATCCTGGGCCATTGTGCTGAACTACACCTCCATCCCTTTTCATGTTTAACTCCGAGACAAGGTCTTTGTCAGTCTTTAAATTGCTCACACACACAATTTTCCTGCCTCAGTGTCCCAGAGCACTGGGATTACAGGTGAGAGTTGAGATGTAGCAGTTTAATCATGGATGAGTGGTTCCTAGGTGTGGGGAGGATGCAGCCCTGCGGGCCTATAAATCTGAGCTGTGTGCCCAGCGCTGAGGTTGCTGCAGGTGGCAGAGCAGGCGGGAAAGCTGAGCAGACAGGTCTCAGGAGGAGCCGTGTGCAGGACTGCTGCTGGGGCTGGGGTCATGGCAGTGCAGCTGAGGAGCGGATGCGGGTGTGGGTCTGGACTGTATCCCATGACTATGCATGGAGGCATGAACAGGGTTCCTGGGGCTGGGGGCCCAGTTCCATCTGTCACAAGTCTTCTCCAGTCTCCTCTGCTCAGAGCTATGTTGGTGTCTGAGGTCTGCCTAGGGACATAAGGACACGTGGGGCTCCTCCCCCCACAGGGAGCCTCAGTGCCTCAGGGGATGTCCAGGGGCTCTGTTGTCCCGGCTCTCAGCTGAAGGCAGGGTCCCTGAGCTGTACCACCACATGCATCGCGATACTGAGGATAGATCACCGCTGCCATCAAATTGCCCGGGGCCAGAGCTGGATGATGTGTGTCACCCACAGGATCTCCCAGCAACCTATCAGGGAGGCCCGTAGGCCCCATTTAACACATGGGAAACCGAGGCTCAGAGAAACAAAGTGTCCAGCCTGAGATCTCTGGGGACACAGGGCCTTGAGGACTCATCCTGGGGCCTCTGCACCTGACTCTATGGTCTCTGGGTGTGCTTTTCACAGCTACCACTGGGGGCGCCCTTGGACAGGCCCACCTCCTACCAATCCAGAGCAGGGAGCCCAATGAACAGCATGTGTTGCTGGGGGTGCAGCAGGAGGACATACCCTCACCCCGCCCAGCACCAGTGCCACAGTGTGGAGTTGTGTGACTCTAGGCTACTCCTTTCCCTCTCTGTCACTCCCTTTGCTGTAAAATAATTCACTTGCCAGGCATGGTGGTGCACACATATAATCCTAATACTCAGGAGGCCGAAGCAAGAGGATCACTGTGAATTCAAGACCATGGTGGGCTACACAGGGAGTTCAAGACCAGCCTAAACTATGGAGCCAGACCTGGTACCCAAGACCCAATAATAACAGTAATAATGATGATAATTTTTTAAAAAAAATTAACTCTCCAGGACTTTCTCCTCTTCTCTTGCAATGTTTATTGACCAACAGCTGGGGCGGAGGCAAGGTGTTGCGGTCAGGGCAGGGAGGTGGCAAGGTTAGGATTTCACTGCACTCCGATCCCAGCCCAGAACACATCAGCAGAGCCTAGAGAGGGCATCACACTGACCCACAGTCACACAGCAGGGAAGGGACTGGATTCAAAAGCCAAGCATGTATAATTTTAGCATTTGGCTGGTCCCTGTTCTCACCAGGCAGGTTCCTTGGGGAGTCTGGGCACTGGCTCAAGCCCACATTCCCTGCCATGACCCGCCCAGCCCATCCTGCCAGTGCAAGCACGCCCCCACCTGCTTGATACACTGCAGTCGGTCGTTGGTCTGCTGGATGTGCCTGTCCATAGAATTCATCCTGGCCGTGTCGCTGGGCTCTACCCGAGAGCCATGAACGTCGTCCAGCCTGTGTGGAGAAAGGAGAGGTCATTGGCCAGGCCTGTTCCCCATTCAGCCTTCCCTAAACCCCAGCTCCCACACTAGAAGGGCCAGGGCCCTCTTTATACTCTAAGACCTCTTGCCCCTGGCCACCTCCATGGGGAATACAGCTGGGGCAAGAGCCCAGGCTGAGGGCAGCAGAGGAGGTGGTACTGCAAATGCACACAGTTTGCAACTCTGTGGGGGCACCTCATGCCGAGGCTCATGGGCATAGCTGAGTGTGCGTGTGTGTGTGTGTGTGTGTGTGTGTGTATGCACAAGACAGGACCTCCCTATGTGTCAGCCTTTGCCACACATGCGCCGCTGTGTGTGTCCCCCATCACAAACGCACCATGCCTTCCTTGAGCCCCTCTGGCTTCACAACCAGTGACAGGTGAGGGGTTCTATTTCCTGCCTGTTACCAAGACTACCAGGAGGAGGCTCCCTCCGTTCTAGAAAGCCCACACACACCCCTCGGTCACCCAAGGGAGGCTACAGCAGCAGTGCCAGGCGGCGCATGCCCACCCACCACTGCTCGGGGGCCGCGTTCCTACCTCAGACTCATGGGTCCCATGCAGGGCTGGCCAGCAGCCCCTGGTCTCTCTCCTACCCTCATCACCTGCGTGTCAACAGACGTCCCCTTTACGGACACTCCGAGGTATGGAGGAGCATCCATATACGTTCTCCCTTTCACTCTTCACCCCCACTCCGGGAAGTTGAGGACATGAGGCCCGCGAGCTGCCCGGTCCCCGTGGCCCCGAAAGAGCACAGGCCGGGAGGGCCTTCTCAATTTCGAACAGCTGCGCAGTACTCCAAGGTACAAGAAATTATCCCACTAATGTCCAATGCCAGTGCCCTGCCAAGGGCTGTCCCAGGCCAGGCCTGCTCAGGTGACACAGGTTCCTGGAGCCAGGTCCCACCCACAGGCGGGCTCCCCACCAGCCTGATATGACAGAACCGGAAGTTGTTTCCAGGTTACTAGAAGGACCTTCAATATTCACACACCATACACGTGCCTTCACGCTTAACAATGTACCGGAAAGGCACGTTTTATACATTTGTCCTGAGAATGCTTCATCCAGGGCTTTCTGGCAAGAGGGGAAAGGCAGAGGCTGGGCCCTAAATCCATACCCCACCCCTGCTGACCCTTCCCACGCTCACCACACATTTCTCTCCCCAATGCCTGGCTTCCTCGTGTGTTGCCAACCTACCCCAGTGCCAGTCTGTCCATACTCATCCACACCTCCACGCCCATCCCAATGTCCCAATGTCCCACTGCAGCCAGGGGCCAAATCCAGAGTGCAGTTTCCACAGCGAACAAGGACACTGCACCAGATTACGTGCAGTGGTAATCCACACTTTGAGAGACTCAGGCAGGAGGATTACAAATTGGGGCCCGGCCTGGGAAATGCAACGATTTGGTGAGACCCTCCCTCAAAATTGTTAAAAGAAGGGCCAGGGTGCAAGACAGAGCAAAAGCCCTTGGCTCAATCTCTGGGACGGCTAAGGAGAAAATAGAACAAACAAAAGACCCCCTACGTCAGGTCAGCTCAGTGACTGGCCAGGGAGCCTGAAGGGAAACCAAGCGTAGTCCTCAGCGCGTCTCCAGGCCACAGGCAGAAAGGCCTGCGGGGCCCAGGCAGCCAGCAGGGGGCACTGCTGGCAAAGCTAACTGCCCAGAGGGCCCAGGTTTCCCCTTCTTAGGACTGGACGGCCTGAAGGCAGGACTGGAGCATGTCCACAGGCTCCAGTCCCCAGACCTACCTGGCCAGTGAGGGCTCAGGGTTGCTGTTGCGCCTGAACAGGTGGCTCAGCCTCACTTTATCCCAGTACTTGGGGGTGAGTTATGGGCAGGAGGGTTCCAAGTTCAAAGCCAGCCTGGGCTACATAGTGAGTTCAAGGCCAGCATGGAATGCAATGAGCCCTTGTAGGGAGGGAGGGAGGAAGGGAGGGAAGGAGAGAGAGAGCATGCAAAGCAGGGACAGAACCATCCAAGTCCCTGTCTGTGTCTGCTCCTGGGCAATCCTCTCTGTAGGCCAAAGCTGAACTGAACTGGCTTCTGGGTTCAACGACTCCTGGGCTGCCCCTGGCCGAAGGTGACATCGGCGTCCCTCCTGCTCTCTGAACCTGCGGCCGCATGCTGCAGGAATCACAACAGGGCCCAGCTGGCTTGGGCCACCTGTGATCAGGAGGCTGGGGGAGACAACATGGCCTGTGGGTGTTCTGTGCACAGGAAGCCATGGGGGGTGATGCTGCTGAACTGAGAGGGGTGGCCAGAATTGGGGTGGTCAGTGCCAGGAATGCGTGGGCTGGGACGTGGTCCCCACAGCACACGGGACAAGGCCTTAAAGGCTGGGGTGTCAGGCATGAAGACAGGAGAGCGGAGCTTGGGAGGGGTGGGCTGACACCGCATTTGTTTCCACCTGGGGTCTGGCAGCAGGCAAGGTCCTGGACAGAGGGCCAGGTCAGTGACACGACTGGTCCAAGCACACACAGCTGAGAAATTGCTGGGCTACAGCTGTGATCAGACCCCAAGAGATGTCCTTGTTTCCCCAACTCTGACCAAAGCCAGGTGGGTTTCCAAGGCCTTCTCTGCCCAAGCTGCAAGCGCTGGCTGGGGCTGGAGGTGGCGGCGCTTGGCGGCCAGCAGAGGTCGCCCTCGGCTGCGGGAGCTCTGCGTGGCGCAGCCTGGCCTTCAAGCTTCTCGGAGTCTCCTCATAGCTCCAGCACGCAGGGAGGCCTGGGATACCTCCTAGCGGCTCACTGTCCTGCACCCACAGCCTCAGCTCCCTGGGTGCTGCTTATCTGCCCCTAGGTGGGTGTCATCGTGTGACTCAGCCTGGCTCAGGACCTTGAAGCCTCTTCTGTCAGAGCGCAGCCCTGGGCCTCAGTCTCCCCACCTGTACAGGGACACAGAGGTTGGCCTCTGGCAGCCCCTCAGACTCCACATCTGAGGCTTCCTGTGTCGAGTGTGAGCTGCTTGGAAAACTCCACCTTGACAGGAAAAGATACTTGGCTTCAAAACTGTCCCTGCTAAGCAGATCCGGCGCCCACAGACACGCCCCTTGGGTGCACTGTACTTTGCTGTGTGCCTTAAGCTCGACTGGGCTTGACTGCACGTCCAGAAGCTTTTGGATGGTGATGGGGGCTTGGCTCACAGGGGTGGGGGTGGGGCAAAGCCCAGGGAGTCAGTGCTACTGGGCACGTAGGCTGCAGGGCCTGGGGACCAAGCTCTCCTGCATGCTCCTTGGCAGAGAGAGAACAGAGAAAGCGGTTGTTCTAAGTAGGGCACTCAGCTCCCAAGACTGAGGGAGGCAAAGGACCTGGGACAGCCCCTCCCTGGAAGTCAGGGTGCTCTGAGTGCCCCAAGGGTGAAGAGCCCCCACCACAGGGAGCCTCCCGGGAGGTGGCAGTGTGACCGGCCGCTGTGTGAGTGCACACACATTTCGGGTCTCACTAGCTCACTGGCATGCAGAACACCCAGGAGAGGCATTTGCACACCATGCTGTGTGTGTGTGTGTGTGTGTGTAGCACCTGCCTACACATCCCTGTGCGTACTTCAAGCAGGTATATGCACACACGGGCCGCTGGCCCAGATGCACGCAGGCACACACATCTCGAGACAGCTTGCACAGGCAAGTGGCGGGCCCCCCGGGAGCTGTGTGAGCAACGGTGTGCAGAACTGATTCCATCACCATGCACATCTGCAGCTCAGGTCCCCTGGGGCGAGTGGTGGCAGCGGCGGCAGAACTCTACCTACAGCTTTGGGGGAGCAAAGGCTGCGCTCCCAGACGTGGTCAAGGCTGGGAATCCAGGCAGGACCTGAAGCTTGGCTGGGGGAGATCCTGGGTCCCCTGGACCCACCCTGGTCAGTATTCCATCAGCTTCAGACATGGAGAGGGACATACATCTTAGGCTCCAGGGTCTGCTGCTCTGCCCGAGCCAGCCCCCTCAAGGTCCTCCTTGGCCTGCCCCACCTCCCACCACTCCTGGGGGTACTCACGTGCTTACTGCCCACTTGGGCTGCTGGCTGCCGCACAGACTGAGCTCTAGCTCTGAAGTCCATGGTCACGTTTGCATATCAGCTCAGAGAATGCAGCCCTCCCCATGCAGGGCAGGTTCCGCTGCCAACTTCGGCGGAGCCATTCACTTCTATCCCTGCCGCTTGCGTCCCAGTCCCCATTCCCACCCCAGCGGTGCTAGATCAGAGCTATCTTTGCCACCATCTCCCCAGTGTCTGGAGAGTGCCCCAGGTGAGCCTGCCCTGGGCCCAGCGAGCAGCCCAGCACCCAGCAGGTGCTCATTCCACGCACAGACAGCTGGACGGATGCTTGAGCGTCACTATGTGTGCACATGATGCAGTGTGGCCGAAGGCGGAGGCCCAGCGACCCGGCCGTAACCAGAGGATCCTGGGACTGCAGCGAGGCCAGCCACCCGAAGTTCCCAAGAACAACGCGTGGAACAACACTGGTGGGACATGGATGGCATCAGCTGGTCACCAAGCAAGGCTTTTACATTTCCCTAGTGAGGTTTCTGGACGAAGACAATGAGCACAGGTGAATGTCACTTACAGTGAAGTTAAATTAGAGGTGCAGGACCTGTCCCAGGCCCCCAGCAGGCAGATGTCCACTCCTAACCCTCAGCAGGCTGCTCGGCATGCACCCAGGAAGCAGAGGCAGGGGTAGGGGCCGAGTAGACACTAGGACGAGAGTGACTCCAACTTTGGGGCTCTGCCCGGGGAAGGCAGGAGGAAAGGCAGCTGGACAGGAGCTGGGGGTGGGGGGCAGCAGCTGCCGGACCAGTTGTTTCCCACTGGGGCCAGGCAGTGGGTCGGGCGCCGGCTGTGCACAGCGTGGCCTGGTAGGTGGGGGCTGGGAGCCAGCCCTCTGGCCAGGGGCTGTAGGAGCCTGTCTCCTCAACGACGTCCTCAATGGCTACACAGGAAGAGCCGTGGCCATGGCCATGCTGGGCAGGACATCGGGCTGTGCTGGGTGTGCCCTGTCTCTTGTGACCCAGGCTGCTGCCCGGAGGCCAAACCCTCCTGCCATACTCCGGGCATACATCAGTCCCTGACTTCAGCTCCTTTGACAGCCTTGTGCCTTGGAGGGCTGACCTCAGCCCAGGACGGTCATCTCGGGCATCCTTTCATCCCAGTGCACTTGTGTTTACTTCCTCAGAGCAGAAAGACAAATGGAGAAAGTATGGAACTGAAGTAAGCCAGACGCAAGACCCTCCAGGTCAGCTCACTTGAGACATGTAACTCCACAGTGATGTGGCCACGCTACCCGTTACTGACCAAGAAGCGAGGCGCACAGAGATCTGAAGGCCTTGCGCGGGGTCACACAGGCATGGAGTGGCAGCACCAGGCCTCACTGCAGAGCCCACGCCTTGTGCCTTGTGGTCTCCACAGGAGCAGGGCAGGCCTTCTCCCTGGGCCCAGCTTCCCTAAGGGTGGGGAAGGCAGCCGTTTCTGTGGCAGAGGTGGAGAGCCAGGCCTGACGCACAGGTCCAAGGTGGGCTCAGGCCACCAGCACTACCAGAGAGCTCTGCTGGCTGTGCTCAGGCTCTTGTCTGCTATTCCAGAGGCTCAGACACGTGGGGCAGGGTGAGGCTGGAGGAGGGGCAAGGCCTCGGCCCTGGTGGGAGGCTCTCAGGAGCCTTGGATGTTGGTGCAGTTCTGGCTCTAGGAAGAAGAAGTGAATTTGTTTCCCTGACCCCTGGGACTGGGGTTTGAACCTAGAGAGCATTCAGCTACCTCCATAGGGCTCTCTATTTTATATTACTTTTTGAGTCAGGGTTTCAATCAGTTACTCAGGCTAGCCTCTAACTTAGGATTTTCCTGTCAGCCTCTGGAGCAGCTAGGATTATAGGTGTGGGCCACTATCTCCAGCAAAGAAGTATTTTTGACTACTTCTTCTCTACTCAACCTCCAACTCCAGCCACTTGGCATTCCTGGAGCTCCAGGCAGGACAGGGCCAACAGCATTCCCCCAGGAATGACAGAGCTGGATAAACCCAGAAGGACCACTGGGCACAGGGATGGCAGCCATCACCACCACCATCTGCACTCAGGGCAGGCATGGCTAATCGCTTACTGCACTCTCCCACCGAGGCTAGACATGCCCAGCCAATCCTTTGCTCACACCTTTGTCTAGCCACCTGTAATCACCTGGTACTGGTCCCTGATTGAAGACTCTGGTGATCTATCTTAGAAGGGAGATGGATTGCTTAGCCTGAATAGCAGGCAGACCCATATGAAGACTTTCAACTCCTGATTTTGAGCTTTTTCCCTGCAGAGTCAGGCCAGGATCCTTTGAATCTGAGAGCCCGGGGGATGGACCACACATGGGGTCATTCCCAGACAGCACCAGCAGAGGCGTGGCTGGAGCTCCCGGTCCTTGGCTTCTGCATCAGAAGACAGAAACAGGCAGAGACTGGTCTTTCAGGGTTGACCACCCCCCATGCTAAGGATTTTCAAACAAAACAAAAAACTAGTTTTTAAACCTATTTCTTTTAAACCTTATAGTTTCTGGGATGATGACAGGAGCTCACAGGACAACGCACCAGGGGGCACGTGCTGGCTCTTGCTGTCCTTCCCCCAGGGGCCTCTGAGGATACCAGTGGTCAGGACTGATGACGCGACGGGGACCTGTGTGTGCCCACCAGCCAGGCTTCTGGCAAAGCTGCTCAGTGGGCAAAAGGGCCAAGCCAAGAGCTTTGGACATATGAGGCCCTCTATGATGGCCTAGATGCCCAGGTGAACTGTGCCCTGCAGGCCAGAAAGGTGACACTGTGGCCCAAAGTGTCACGATTCCCTCCATGAAGAAAGGTTCCTAAACAGGGAGACCAGTGCTACCTGCCCAGTCCTGTCCTGCTGGGGAGGCTACTGATGCTCCTGGCAGGGATGGGTCTTGAAATGTTGGCCTCTTCCTAAAATCAAGGGGGCATGGGACAACTTTCATAGAACACATCTTAAGATTTATTTCTCAAGCTGGTGAGATAGCTCAGTGGGCTAAGCACCCGCTTAGGCAAGTGCAGGCACCGGGGTTCAATCCCTGGCACCACATGCTATGCTGGCCCCATCCCAGGCACCCTGAGCCAGACACTGAGACTGGGCACGGTGGTGCATGCCAGTACTCCCAGCACTGGGGAGGCTAGGACAGGAGTATCACTATGAGTCCGAGCTGCGCAGTGAGAACCTATACCAAATTAAAAAAAAAAAAAAAAAAGATTCATGTCTTCTGTAAGTCACCTGGAGAAACGCCAACCTAAATGGAGGCTCCATGGGGTACAGAGGCAAGGGGTGCTGCGAGGCCACCCAGGAGGGGTGCCCAGGGAGGCTGAGGTAGGAACCTCCCAGCTCCCACCAAGGCTCTGGCTGAACCGGATCCGACAGTCCCTGGTAAGAGAAACCAGGAGAAGAGGGGAGTCCTGGATCCTAGACCCAGGACGTGTCCTCCTTCACTGCCCTTAGGGAAGCCAGGCGCCCCCACATTCCCCAGCCCAGCTGAGATTGCAAGGGGGGGGGCCCAGGCCACCTCCCAATAGGGCAAAGATGAGCGTGAGGATGACAGGAGGTGCTGGTGGAGGCCGAGGATACTGTCTCCTCCCCTCCCCACCCAAGCACAGCGTTCTGTGGCCAGGGCACAGGGCACAGCGGCCCGAGGGACCAGGCGGTCCAGGCTGCGAGCGCTGCCGCCCCAGAGCTGCAGAGCTGGACAGTCCTCCACAGCCCAGTGACACCTCCCTGGCAGCTGTGAGTAGTAACGGGCACAGGTGGGCCTTCCTCATCTGCTGTCCGCCAGGCCCCGCGGTGAGCCTTACAACAATACAGTGATTAGCACCCTCTCCCGACAGGAAAAGGAAGGCTGAAAATAACTAAGGACCTTGGGGCTTGTGGAGATCAGAGCAAGGCAAGGGTGGCCTGGTGCGGTGGCCCACAAGCCTGTAATCCTGACATTCCAGAGGCTGAGGCAGGAGGATTGCTGCAAGTTAAGTCAAGGTCGCCTGAACTACAGAGTGAGACGCTGCCCAAAGGCCAAGGCTGGAATTCAAATCCTGGTCAGTGCGACTTCAGT
Source organism: Tympanoctomys barrerae (assembly GCA_002564285.1). Taxonomy (NCBI): domain Eukaryota; kingdom Metazoa; phylum Chordata; class Mammalia; order Rodentia; family Octodontidae; genus Tympanoctomys; species Tympanoctomys barrerae. The sequence continues at coordinate 10,086 of NDGN011399351.1, read as the reverse complement.
GCCCAGTAGCCCGTCCCCTGGGAACTGAGTGACAGTATGCACAGTGCTGCACATGTCTCTTCACCGCATTCTCACGTGGGGGTGGGCCTCCACGCCCAGCCCTAGGGTCACAGAGGCTCAGAGGGGGTCTGTGACCAGCACAAGGCCACACAGCCGGGCAGTGAGCTGCTGGGATGGAACCTGGATTGATGCAGTTTGAAGGCCTTCGCCTCACGCACAGCTGTACCAGCTGCAAGCTCACTGAGGTCTGCATCCAGCCTGGCCCCATGGTGCCCCGCGGCTGTAGTAGAGGGCACTCAGGTCCTCTACTCTGGCTTTGGGGTAGTAGGGTCCAGGTGAGGATGACAGGGGACAAAAAGGAACATGGCATCTCTGATTCCCAAAGCCTACGATCCAGGGGCAGATGAACAAGCTGTTCCCTCCCACCAGCTGGTAGGGCTGGGCAAGGCAGACTTGTCTTATTTTGGAAATGAAACCACATGTCCAAGATCCTTTAGGCCAGATCTGGCTAGGGGCCTGTCTTCCTGTCTGCCTGCCTTCCTTGGAATCGAACCTATACTGTACTGTACTGTACTATACTCTTAGCCTTTTATTTTGAGACAGGGTCTCGCTAAATCACCAAGTTGCCCAGATTGGGCTTAAACTTGCACTCTTCCTGCCTCAGCCTCCCAGAGTGCTGGGATTACAGACATGCACCACCACACACAGCTACGGGGGGTCTTTCTTAAAGGAGAAGGTATTGAAAGAGAATAGGACCTTACAACTCATCTGCTTTTTAATTAACTTGCCCTGCTGCCTTTAAGTGATTCTGTGCTTACGTTCATTCTTTTGAAAATTCCAAAGTGCTATTTCTGACCTGTGATTTACTATTGCCGTACGTCTCTATAAGCAGTGTTTTAGCTTAAGTGGCAGTTGCATATTAATTACAAAGTTAATTATGTGCTGTGTAATCATGCTGTAATTCATTAGTTTACTCTACACTCTGAGAGCCTCATGCTAATAGCAAGATCTGACAGGGTTTCAGGAATCAACAGGAACGATCCATTGGAAATGTACAACAGGGGCAGAAAGGGCTTGAGAGCCCGGGAGAGGCTTCCTCGGGCTTTGGCCTAGTCTTGTGCCTCCATTCGTGTTGGCCCAGGTGGCGTGCTAGACTCGCAGTGGCCCGTACACAGCCTCCTCAGCATGCACTGCCTGCGGCCCAGTCTGCCGAGGACGGAAGAAAACCCAGCTGGCTCATGTTTTTCACCCCTGGAAGTGCAGGGACGGGGAACAGAATTTGTTTAAAATTACTTACGGAACAGGGAGTCACTTTTAGGTGAAAAATTAACTGCTCAGATTACCAAAACAAAGTGGCCCTAGGGTAGAAGGAAGTGCAGGCCAGCCAGGGGAGGGCAAGGAGGGAGGGAGGGCTCTGGTGTCAGGCAGCCAGCGAGAGAGTCATCTCCAAAGGGCGAGGGGCCTGGTGGGGTTTGAACCTAGATCCCTTCATCTTCTTTCCCTTCCTCTACCAGATCCTCTGGCCTGGCTTCAGGTTTGCCTGGGTCTCCTTCTTAGCCTAGAGTCCTAGAGGCCTAGAGGCCTGTCTGCAAAGGGTGAAAGGGACCCTAGCATGGACCCTGGCTGGTCCCGGTCACTCCAAGCTATTTATTTAAATATTTTTTTCCTAAAACTATCTCTCCCAAGGCCCAGAGCCATCAGCCCCTGGGGGATCACCCATGATCGTCTGGTGGCATTTAAGAGTCACTACAAGTACAGCCAGGTCTGCTCCAAGCACCCCAGCCCTCTGCAAATCTGCAGATCCTATTTCAAGCCCTTGTGCAGGTGGGGGCATCAAGGGCGTGACCTACACCGGACATAGCGATCTGGTGGCTGAGACCCTCTGCTTTCCAAATATAAACCTGCTTGTTTATTTTTTCTGACAGCTGAATGAAAGGGGGGGGGGAAGACATGGAAGTCCTTTCCCTTCTGGTTTCAGTCAACAAGATGAGAGAAAGACATGGAGCCCCAGCTGGCATGGGAGGAAGATAACTACGAAAAAACAAAACATGTCCTTGCACTGCAGTGGAATGTTTTAAAAAGAGGTGAGAGACACAAGGTCAGGGGCGGACTTCATTTTCTATCATTTCAGCAGGCTCAGGGAGGAGGCAGGGTGCTGCCGACTGGACGCTTTCACAGGGAATCGTTTTGGGGGTCTTGGGGGGCATCTTAGCAGCTGAATCGCTGTGGTATCTTTCCCAGGAAACACTGGTTGCCCTGGCAACTAGGAAGTCCAGCCTCCCAAGTTCGGATGGGACACCAGACTTGGCCTGAGATACTCCCCCATGATTATCCGCCTGAGGCCAAGCACCCCACCCCCATCCCGGAAAGCGTGAAAAGATGTCAGCTCTGCACAAACACAGATGCCAGTGCCCGCCTCTGCCTCGTGCAAGCAGCTACTCATCCCCAGATTCATGGCTTTCCAGGGCTTCATGGCTGAGCAGGTAAAAATGCCAGAAACAGCTTGGAAGCCATCCTGCTTCTGCCAGTACTTGAGGGCCCCCTGGAAGCCATAAAGACCCAGACTGGTGGGAGGCAAAGGCCCAGCCCGGGACCAGGCTCGGTGCACAATGCACGTCCTGGCGGGGTGGTGGGCAAACGG
>NDGN011399320.1:0-10316 GCA_002564285.1 Tympanoctomys barrerae | reverse complement strand
AAAAAAAAAAAAAAGTAAGAAAAAAATAAAAGGCTTTCTGTAGCAAAATCCCAAGGAGTAGGGTGGTTATCAGGTGTTATTTTGAACTTGCTCTGCTTCCATCCTTTCTTGGGTGAACTCATACTTGAACAGATCCAGTTGTGATGATTTCTAGGAAAAGAAATTTTTGCCTTGAAGTGAAGAAATGTTTTATTTGAAGTGCTTCCTTCCTTTCCCTACCATACCCATCTTCTTCATATGCTTCATTATCTGGAATTTGTGACATCCTGGACAGACAGCTGGTGAAGGGCAAGGTACTACCACACTGGAGGCAAAGTGAGGTCTACTTTCTAGAGCACTGATGCATTAGATTCTCTTGAAGCAAATGGCCAGGGAAGGCAGGGCCAACACGAGGAAAGATACTTGGGAAGGAAGCTGTATAGCATGGATAGTGCTTACACAGATGGTGATATGCAGGTTTAATGCTCCTTACTTCAAATGCTCAAAAGAGAAGTACTTTGCATTTTGATTTCTTTTAGACTTTTTATATTTGTACACATATAATTTATCTTCAGGAATGGAACTGAAGTCTAAACACAAAACTGACTTGTTTCATGCACAATTATCCACATAACCCAAAGATAATGTTATGCCATCATTTCAGTGTACCTCTGAACTGTGGTCCATCTCAAAAGGTCAAGTATGGAACTTATTGTCATGCTGGAGCTTGAAAAGTTTCAGATTTTGGAGCATTTGGGATTTTGGGTTTTCAGATTATGAATGTTCAATTTCTATTAAAGATGGGCTTTTAAAGAAATCTTACCTTTTTCTTCTTCTGGTTCCAGGAGCTTGGCAGCTACAGTTTACAGGCAGTTATAGCCAAGTCCAAGAATCACACTATGCACAAGTAGTCCCGAAAATGGCACAGAAATGGCATCAAGAAACCACAGTCACAAAGATATGAACCTCTGAAGTGGGTAGATCCCAAGTTCCTTAGGAACATGCATTTTGCCAAGAAACACAACAAAAAGGGCTTCAAAAAGATGCAGGCAAACAATACCAAGGCCATGAGTGCATGTGCCAAGGCTGTCAAGGCCCTTGTCAAGTCCAAGAAGGTCAAGCTCAAGATCATCCCAAAGGGAGTAAACCATAGGCTCATTCGACTTGACTATATTGCCCACCCCAAGGTTAGGGAGTGTATCTATGCCTGCATTGCCAAGGGTCACAGACCTTGCTGGCTAAAGGCCCAGGCTCCAGCCAAGGCCCAGGCTCTAGCCTCAAATCCAGCCCAGGCTCCAGGAGGTGCCCAGGCCCCTGTGAAGGCTCTACAGTAAAAGCCTCTTATCTACTGATGTAAAAACAGAAGAACAGGTGTGACCCCTGGGGTCCCATCTGTGGGGCCTAGTGTCCTCTTGTGCTGTTTGTATAAATAAAGCTGAGGCAGGAAAAAAAAAAGAAATCTGTATGACCATTGGTAGCTAAAATGTGCCTTCAAATGAAACCTGTTTGTTGAGGCACAAATGTTTCCCTGTATCAAAGTTAGAAGGAAGCTGCTGCATGGTATACTCTAAACATTATTTGAGAATGGAGGCATCTATGCAGGTGACTTCAAAAATACTAATTAGGAGGAATTTCAACAGCAAATCCATCAGTGTTCTTGTGCAGTTATAGAGTAATGAGTGAGACATTCATTACTCTAAAGAAATATGTCTCTTGATTATGATAGACAATTAGACATTGTGGAATGAAGCTAGAATAGAGGAATTTCAGAAGTAACTATTTCTCTAGGGTGTAAGAATATGGCAAATAAAGAGCTGGCTTGCTACTGGTGAAGCCGGCTTCTGTGGAGGATCAGAGCATGTCTGTGTCAGACTTTGAGAACCAGATGGTCTTTGTGGGATTTCTCAGCTCTGCCAGTAAAAATGTGAAAGCAGCCCTAGACAATATGAAATAATTGCATGTGACTGTGTTTTAATTAAAATTTATTTACAAAAACATGAGCTGTGTAACTAGTAGTTTGCTGACCCTTGGTTATATTTGTCTGAAAGTTTGATCTGCTAGTTACGATGGCAGCCCCAAAATGGATTTGAGTAGGGCCAAATGGTTTCACACCAGACTTAAAAAGTTGATTTCGCCTCAACCTAAAGACACGACCTTCTATTTTGTTGACACCATGTGGAAACTGCTCTTTATCCAGTCAATTTGTCATGACAACTGGTACATTCAGTATATTAAGCTGATTCACAGCTTATTTCACTGAACAGATCGGTCAAGCGGTCATAATAGTGTGTGCTCTTGCCAAAGCATAACCTTGATGTAATTTAGACAGATACGCCTCTAGGAACCAATCTACTTGAAAGTTAGTTTACCTGTAATGCACATTTCTTGCAGCACCTAATATGAGAACATCTAATTAAATAATATTCTGAATGAGGGCACAGCTTGCCTTAGAATTAATGTAACAAAATAATTAGAAAACTTCTGCAGTTGTTGCAAATATTGGGAATGGGAAGCCACTTGCAAATTGCCTAAGCATTCTTGTTCTCCAAGACACAGGTCATCTATTTTTGGCTGGGAAATAAAGTGGTGCGTTCATGTCTCAAGTCTCAAGGCACAGAACAGTGGTTTGTACACAAGGAATCTCCTTTTTAAATCAACAAACACACACTCTCTGTCTCTATTTATCCCTGTTTTTCTCTGGGGCAAATTCTCTTCCATTTGTTGAAGTAATCATTGTGGTGATATTGAGTGTTATAATTCCATCAGAAATTAACATGTGCTGACATTATTTTCCAACTCTGGGGCTCAGAGGAGCTAAAGGGAGTTCAGAAGTCTGGTAAACAAAGATCCCAAAAGTAGAGCAGTTTCCCAGAAACAGTGGTTTATTGAGCATTTAGCACATTCACACCAAGCTAGAGGGAGCTCATCTGGCAGAAGCTGGGGGCAGTGCCAGTGGGGTAGGATCTTTCTGTCACCCAGCCAACACACTGTGGGTACAAGGGGCTGTGTGTGTGTGTGTGTGTGTGTGTGTGTAGCACAACAGGCAGCCCCGGAACTCATGTTGATCCAGAGACCAGTACAGCCAAGGGGCCAAACAAGGTGTTCTGGACAACAGAGTGATGACTGCAGACAGGTGTGGAGCTCAAGCACCAGCTGCATGAGGAGCTGTACCTGATGCCAGGTCATAAGCACTGAACCAGAAGACTGAGCCACAGAGCAGCGGGAGGGTTTGTCTGTTACATGATGGGGAGGTTGGTACAAAGCAACATGTGCTGATCTTAATAGAGGTAATTAAAATACATATTTTAATAGTATGTTTTTTAAGAAACATTTTTTATTTTAAAGATAAAAAATTAAAAATACCAATAAAACAGTTTCAAAACAGGCTAGTAGGAGAGTAACAATAATTACTACATCACATATTGTTAGAATCATATGGGTATTCAGAGTTCAAGATAAAGGCATGAAATATTGTCCAAACAATGTTAGCACAAACCTTTCTTTGCAATAAGCCAAAGATATTAGCTATATAACTATCCTAAGTATCTTGTGTGCTTTTTTCTCCTGTTTCTTTCCTTCCTTTCCCTGTTCTCCTATTGCAGTTTTTCTTTTTGTTTTGGACAGTTTCTTCCCTACTCCCAAAATCTATTGTACATTTTGGATCTTATTTACTCATTCAGTTTCTCACACTAATGAGACAATATCATATTTATACATGTGGGTCTGATTTACTTCACTTATGAGTATGGTCTGCAGTTGTATCCATTTACCTATAAAAGTCTTCAATTTATCTTTCTTTATGGCTGAATATATAAAAAAGTCACATCTTTTTAGTTTAAAAAACACATCTTTTTTTATCCATTACAAAGCTGATGGGAATTTGGGTTGTTTCCTAGATTTAGCTGTTACAAATTGTGCTACTCTAAACATAGGTGTGTCTATATCACTGTGGTATGACCTTTTTAATTCTTCTGGGAATCTCCCACAAGGGAAACAGGTGGGTGGAATGGGACTTCTACTCCTACGTTTATTTTTCTTTTAAAATTTTTTTGGTACTGGGAATCAAACCTTGAACTTGCTAGGCAGGCACTGTGCCATGGAGCTATACTCCACTCCTCTAATCCTAGTTTTTGAAGAATCTCCACACTGCTTCCCATGGTTGCACCAGTCTACAGTCTCACTAATAGTACAGAAGGGTTTCTTTTTCTCCACAACCCCACCAACATTTTTTATTGGTTGATTTCTTGATAATAAACATTTTTTCTGGGATGAGATGAAATCTCAGTGTTGTTTTAATTTGTATCTCTTGAACGACAAGTGATGCCAAACATTCTGCCATATATTTATTTGCCACTTGTATTTCTCACCTGAGAAGTATGCATTTATCTCAGATGCCCATTTTTTGATTGGGCTTTTGAATTTTTTTTGGGGGGGCTGATTTTTTTCAATCATTTATATATTCTAGATATAAGTCCTTTGTCTGAAGGACAGCTACTATAGTTTTTCCCACCATGAGTTGTCTTTTCATTCAGTTGATTTTCTTCTCTTTGTGCAAAATCTTTTTAATAAGAATCTTTGCTGGTTCTTTGTATGTTTTCCCGTGTGGTTTGGAATTTTTCATGAAGTCTCTGCCTTCACCTATGTCTTCAAGATTACAACCTCTTCTTTTCTAGTAAATTTAGTATTTCTGTTTTAATATGTAGATCTTTGGTCCATTTTGACTTTTGTTTGGTGCATGGTGATAGACATCTATCTATGGACATGTATCTAGTTTTAGTTTTTAGAAAGACAGTACTTTCAGCACTATTTAATAAAGAGACTATCTCTCTTTAAGTGAATGTGTTTGGCTCCTTTGTCCAAGATAAGGTGGCTGAGTGTATTCGTAGTTATAGCTGTATCTTCTATTCTGTTTCACTGATCCTTGGGTCTGAAAACATATTTTTGAGTAAGTTTCTCAAAAGAGTTTGACAATGTATGTTTGGTGCACAGGCTGTATGGTTCTCACATGGTGTTGTTAATGTACAATTTACCCCACAAGCACACAGGTTGTATGATTGCCACAAGGATCACAAGCTAGTTTAAAGTCAGAAAGTAAGCTTGAAAATAGACAGAAAAATGAGATAGCTTATGTCCTGCTCATATCGTGGACTCTATCAATGACATTTTGGGTTGATTATTGAGTTATTTCCCTGGCCCTATTTTGAGAATTAAAACAATCTCATTTCAGTTCTTGAAACTTTTAATGTTTATTCATTTTAGGGCTTTCCTATTTTCACTACTTTTATCTCAACCTAGCAAAAACTGGACTTCTGTCTGTAATCTGAAAGTACTTGTTAGGAATATGTTGTACTTTTTGATAATTCTTTTTCCCTGAGATTTTTCCTCTGAATCAGGATGATGAGGGCCTGAAAGGAAAGAAGGCACCTTGTATAACAGCAGGATTGAGGCTCCTCTACATGAATTTGCAATGACTATTCCACCATATGAACAATTTCACATTGCAGTTGGCCAAATTTACTTCCCCCACTTATGGCCCATGATGTCATCTCAACTGCCTGCCTGTCACTTGGCTCTCTGAGAGGGGCAAGCATGCACATAGTGGCTCTCTCAGGAGCATGATCTTTACTTCTTGAGAATTCCCTGCAGCAACCTCCTCTTGGAAAATGCTCTTTATGAGATTTTTGAGTTTAAGTTTAAGTCCTTCTTTAGTCTCTACAATGTGCAGTCCATTCTATAGTTGGTTTCTTATGAGTTCCTCTTGCCAAGCAGGAAACTTTGGCTTCAAGGCTGTTTTAATAGTATGGTTACCCAGAGCCCATGCTGAACATGAGGGATTTAATGCTCAGAGGGTGCTATGTTAAAAATGTAAAACTGGCCTTTGAATTGGTGCTTTGGAAGTGAAGTACAATGGGAAAATGGAACACATACTGGAGGGTCAGTGATCCCTACACAGATCTATGTTTTGCTCACTCTTTTTTATGGGATACATACTCCACTGCCTTTTTCTATCTCTTCATGCCCTGGGACTACCTGGACTTCCATCTTCCCTTGTCCTATAATTGTCATCCAGCATAGTGACTGGGGTGCTTCTGTAGAGACCTAGGTGTGGGTCTGGTTGGGTTCTTAACCCACTGTGTCATGAAGCAGAAAAAAGAAAGGGGCACTGATCTCTGCCTTGGCTGGTAGATCTATAGTACTTTTGGAGTATTGTATAGTCTCACTGCAAGTGCTTTGTCCACCCCTGTCCAAGTACTGAGTGGATCTGACAGAAAAAGCCCAATATGTTGGGACTCAACTTTCTGCCATGGGATAGATCAGTGGACCTGTAGAAGAAACAAACTGAGCTCTTTGAATTTTGCATTGAGATACACAAATTACATATCCAGAGCTGCTGGTGTTCTTGGAGAGTGCTGGCCACACAGCTACAGCCACTTTGGTAGTAACTGCTTTCTCCCCAACAAGGTGTATGCTTCCATACTAAAAATGGTGGGATTGACAATAGTCCTTATCCCTTCCTTTCCTCAGGTACCCTTCCTCCCTTACTTGTTGAATGACTTGCTGACTTCCAATTTACCCCAGCCTTAAGTTAGTGGTGGGATGCTAAGGTAATCTACCCACTACTGTCTTGCAAGAGGGGAAGCAAGAGGCACTTACACACCCATATGCTTCCTCTGGTGGGTTTGTCAGCTTATGATGCTGAATTGTCTGCTTTTCCCCAGGCCATTTCCTCCCTTCTACTTTTCTTTCATTTCTCAGTTACAAAGGTTAGAAAACCATGGCAGTCCTTTGAGATTAGAATGGTTACTTAACTGAAATAAGGAGTCTTTTAAAAAGCTCTACCTGAAGACCCAGATTTTAATCTCAGCAGACACTACAACTGCTTTGTTTTCTGCTTTAGTCCATTACCTTCTGGGGTAGGAACACATCTCTAAAAAAGCCTCTGCCTATTTTGTAAATAAACAGTCATGTGATCTCTCCATGTTCTGTAGAGTTATGAGAGGCTCAAATTGTTAGGCTATTTTGCTCACATGATCATTTCATTAAACAACTGAATTTTGGCACCATGTGTACTCATTCAATTTCACCTGTTTTGAACAGCTGGAGGAACTTCCTGTTTCTGTGTAGTATCTAGCTTAATTTTTTTTCTGCATAGTTTCTGTTAACATTTTTGTATATTAGAAATAGAATGAGTTTTTTAAAACTTAAATTAATTCTTAGCTTTTTCATGGGAAAAATGGAATGGAGAAACAAAGATTCAATCCTATTTACATGGTGTTTGTGAGAATTTAATGGGATGTTAATTGTACAGCTTCTAAAACTGAGTTCTATAAGTCTGAGATATCTAAGATACAAGCCCCACATAGCACATCCTTTGCCTGGAAACAGTCATTAATAAGGAGAGGAAGCAAAAACAACCCCAGACTAAATTAGGCTCAAGATTATGAAGTGAAGTTTAATTTAAATGAACATTTCTTGACAAAGTTATAGGCATCTGGTTGGGAGGAGTTGATGTGAATATGGCTGTTATGTGCTTTGTGGCTGTACATGAGGTAGGGATCATTTATTCTGAAGAGATGTGGCTGATTTATCTGAGGTAAATGTATGTGAGAAAATAGTTGGGTGCTTTTTTACTCTAGGAGCCCTGATGCAATTTAATTTTGGATTTCTGACATCTACCTGTTGTTTCTACTGCCAAATATTTTTGATATTTTCATCCTTTCTTGTTACCTGTCTAAGGAGTTCATTCATTCTCCTTTTTTCTCCTAATTATTCTTCTGCTTTATTTTTTCCACTTAAAAGCAACCCACTCTTCCTTCCTCCCCACAAGCATATTGGGTTCTGGGTTCTGGGTGTCCTGTGGATGGGATGACTGCCAAGCCTTCAGTGTTGAGTGTTTGAGAGCACATCTGACGACAACATCCGGCTGGCTTTTAGCAACTTTTCTTCTCTGCTGTTGTTTACCTGCTACAAATTCCATCTGGTCTTGCTGACAGCAAACTTCACACCATCTGCAAAACTTGTAATAAAGCAATTTTGGTCTGAAGAAAGGGGAAATAGCAAGTTGAAGCCCATTTGGGAAACAACACAATTGTTGCTTCTAAAGAAAAGTGGAAGAGGGAGTGTAAGTTAATGCACATTCATGCATCAGGTGGGTTTCGTGAGCAGACACATCATGGATAAAGTCTCAGTGTGTTCTGGTTCTTCAAGTGGGTAAGCACACACTGAAATTTAGGAGTCCACAAAATATGGCAGTTCTCCAATGTCAGTTCTGATGATAATTGTCATTTTTTGTGTTTACACATATTAACTCTATCACAGTAAAACTGGGCTCAACACATGTACACTGTGTATATGCAATGTAAACATTAGTCATGATATTTTCCTATCCAAAGAGTTCACTTACATATGACATAAGCCCCCAAAATTACCTATAATGTCACACTAATACAAAGGATTGCAATAATAATTATAATGCATACAGTGGTAGATGTTTTACACTGCTCTGAATACTCTATAGATATTAACCCACTTTATCATTGGAACAGCCCTAGAAGCCTAAATCTTATTTTTATTCTGATTTTACAGATAAGGAAACTATAGCACAGAAAACATAAATAAATTGTCAAGCGTGCCCAGCTAGCAAGTGGTAGAATTGGTGTTTGGGCCTCAACCAATACTTAGGATTATTAGTTGTATTAGATGAGATCCCTATAATTTTATTTATTTATTTTGATTTTTGTATTTGATACAGGGTCTCACTACACAGCTCTGACTCATGGTGATCCTCCTGTTTTCAGCCTCCCCAGCGCTGGGATTATAGGCATGCATCACTATACCTGGACTCTGTCACCAGCTCAGTGCACCCCAGGGAGATCCCGATAACTTTAGTGACTATATTTTTATGCGTTATATAGGAATTTGTTTTGGCCACTTCATTTTCTTTACAAGGTCTCTTTTTCCTTTCTGATCCTGAGCTAGCTCAAAGGCTCACCTTCTATGCCTACGTTTTTGGCTTCCTGGCCACAGATTTCCATTTGGGTTTGGCCAGTGGGAGGCATCAGAAGGAGGTGACAGGCAACAGGAACTTATTAAATGTGGGCCACACCTACTGTCATTACTGGGCACTCTTACTTGGTGACTCCAGATTTCAGGTGTCATCAGGTCTGGGTAACTCCAGCATCTATGCCTTTTTTCAGGCTGAGGAGTAATGAAGGTTTCCACACTGGGTAAATCCTGCTGTTTTGTTAACACTGGGGTTTTCTGAGTCCCGTGATCATCTTTGTATTTCCTTCATTAATATTTAACATTAACTGAGTATGTTGTCTATTTCAACAGTGATTCTAACAGTTGCAGACTTCTTCTGAAAATCTACCTCCAATCTTCTACTTGTGCCTGTACTGCTTAAAACACTTGCTATTCTTAGAATGATTTAGTAAAGGCTAGGTGGTGGAAAAAGTCAATATGGCAGGGCAAGGCAGAACCTCTTAATTTGGTTTAGAATAGATAACAATGACCTCATCCTGAAAGTCTTATATTCCAGGTGCTTTTAGATGTATATTTTTATGACTCAGCTAACATTTGCAAGAACTGTTATATAAACCTCAGGGAAGATTTTATATAAATTATTTCACTTAATCCTTGGAGCAATCCTAGGAGATAGGGTCCTTCTTATTCTCATGTTGCAAATAAAGCAACAGAAGTTGGGAGAGATTAAGCAACTTGTTCATGGCTATACAGTTAATCACTTTTTCATGTGGGATTTATACCCAAGCAGCTGACTTCAGAATAGAAGATTTTAAGTATCAGTAATACACTTATTCTTCCTGCAACTAATTCTGCCTTTAAAACAAGTTGGGAAGTTGGCTGGGTAAGTGTCATTTCCTTCCCTTCATTACAGATGACTACATGCAAATGCAGTGGGTTGTGTTCACACCCAGACTGCTCTGGCTTGTGCAAAGAACAAGGTTTACATGAGGGTTTAAATCCTCAGGGACTTCCTACCTACCTGACTTTGAATAATTCAGCTTCTGAATTTCATTTCTCCACTTCTAAAATGAAAGGAGTATATTTTTCACAGAATATCTCAGAATGATATAAAGTATCTATAAAAATACTTATCACAGTAATTTAGTATATTTTAAAAAATGTTCCCACAAAATGCCAAAAGGTAGAGCCATGAATTTAGGGAAAGACATGGAAGTGAAGGGTGTTAGGCTCCAGAGCACCTACCTTGTATCAGAAGTCCGTCCATCCTCTTTTCATTGTTTTTTTGACCAATGTTGCATGCTTTTATCTTAACAACTAATTTGAAGACAACAATATGCAGTGTAACAACT
>NDGN011399319.1:0-29172 GCA_002564285.1 Tympanoctomys barrerae | reverse complement strand
GGGGGGGGGGGGAACAAGGAAATATAGACTACCTGAAAATCCAGAGAAATGTCTCCCTTTAGATAAACTAGTTGATTTACTGGTGTAAGGGTCACTGTGCTTGTTACCATGTAATACCACGTGCAGATGAAGAAATTGCAACGAGATTCCTCCTACATCAAAATAGCAGACTAATTAAGAATAGTACACTTTGAGTCACATTTTTAATTCCATTGAATATGGTTTTAATCGAAAGTTACTGCCGGCAATGATGGAGCATCCCTGTAATCCCAACACTCCCAGGAGGCTGAGGTAGAAAGATCACTGAGAGTTTGAGGCCAGCCCGGAAGTTGAAGACCAGCCTGAATTGCACAGCAAGACCCTGTCTCAATCAGACAAAAAAAAGTTACTGTCTCCAGACCAGAATCGCATAAGATGTGTACTAAATCCCTCAAAATGCAAAGTGACAGTACGATAGGATGGCTTCTGCAGAACTTAAATGTGGGGGAAGCAGACGTGGCTGACATCCCCAAGGGCCATAAACACTTTAGCTAGCTCTATCTACATTGCACAGGTCTTTACACCGGCTAGCCTCCTCCCCTCAGCTTGCTGGAGCCATCACCCACTGAAGTGCATTTCAGGGTTCACTTCTTGCAGAGCCGGATTCCGACGAAGGACTACATTTCCCGACATGCATCGCGGATCGGGAGGTTTCCCCGAGGGACCGTCCGGCGAGGGGACCTTGTCTGCCTACGTTCGAAGTTCCGGGAAATAACCACCACTAGCTCAGCTCCATGTTTTTCGCTTTGCTAAGCTGGTAGATTCCCTCAGCCCTACCCTGGGTTGGGATCCGTGCTGGGCCAGAGGGAAGCGTTGGTCTCCTCTCCCAGACGCCCAATCCACTGGGCGGTAGCGAAGGCCCGAGGCGAGGCTTTTCTCATCAGAGGCTTTCCTCGGCCGCGAAGGGTCCCTACTGAGGCCGAGGTGACAGCTAGGTTCGGGGGCGGCCGGGGCCCGGAGCCGCGCGGCCAAGGACTACAACTCCCAGGCGACACTGCGGCGGGGGCATCGCGTCAGTCCACCACCGCCGGCGGCCCCTGGAAGCGGCGCGGGCGGGGGCAGGGGCTGGGGCCCACCGAAACCCCGGGGCGAAGGATGGGGGCCGCCCAGGCGCCGCGCGCGTGAGGAGGTCGAGGGGCGCGCCACCCCGTTCCGGGGCGGCCGCCCCCGGGGCCACGCCACCCCGCCCAGCCCGGCGGTCGTGGCCCGGGGATGCGGAGCCGGGGGCCGCCGGTGGAGCTGCGCGGGGTGAGAGGCGCGAGGAGGGGCTGCTGCCTGCTACCCTCGCCCTCGGCCCCCGCCTGCGGACCCCGCGCGGCCAGACGCGCTTAGCGCCCTGACGTTTGGGTTGGGAACAGGTGAACCTGCCGCCCCATTCCCGAACCGCTCCCAGCCTGGACAGCCGATCCTGCCTTTTAAGGTGTTTTTGTTTTTTTTTCTGCTCCAGTGGAGCCCCCCGCAGCCATGGCCCCCAGAAGCCGCCTAGGGCCTGCAGGGACCGCCCCCCATCCCGGCCGCCGGGGCCCGCCCTCTGCATCCAGCGGGCAGCCTGCGTGAAGCGGCCTCCCGCAGCCCCCGGCCCCTCCCCCATGGAGGAGGAGGAGGGGGCGGCGGCCAAGGAATGGGGCACGACCCCCACGGGGCCTGTCTGGACCGCGGTGTTTGACTATGAGGCGGTTGGCGAGGAGGAGCTGACCCTGCGGAGGGGCGACCGCGTCCAGGTGCTTTCCCAGGACTGTGCAGTATCCGGCGATGAGGGCTGGTGGACCGGGCAGCTGCCCAGCGGCCGTGTGGGCGTCTTCCCGAGCAACTACGTGGCCCCCACCGTGCCCGCCACACCCGCGGGCCTCCAGCTGCCCCAGGAGATCCCCTTCCACGAGCTGCAGCTAGAAGAGATCATCGGTGTCGGGGGCTTTGGCAAGGTCTACCGGGCCCTGTGGCGCGGAGAGGAGGTAGCTGTCAAGGCCGCTCGCCTAGACCCTGAACGGGACCCGGCAGTGACAGCGGAGCAGGTGCGCCAGGAGGCCCGACTTTTTGGAGCCCTGCAGCACCCCAACATCATTGCCCTGCGGGGCGCCTGCCTCAGCCCTCCTCACCTCTGCCTGGTGATGGAGTATGCCCGGGGAGGGGCCTTGAGCAGGGTGCTGGCAGGTCGCCGGGTGCCCCCTCATGTGCTGGTCAACTGGGCTGTACAGGTGGCCCGGGGCATGAACTACCTACACAATGACGCCCCAGTGCCCATCATCCACCGGGACCTCAAATCCATCAACAGTAAGTGGTGTACTCTCCCCAAAACTTCCTTCCACAGAGTGCTGCCAAGCCAAGCCCAGGTGGTGGAAACAGGGTGAAGGAGTAGCAGATGGTGCTGTGCCTCAGGCGAGATGGGGCAGCTGTATATGGTCAGGGCCAAGTGAGGCAGGCATTGCTGCCATCAAGGTGGAAAAGAAGGCTGAGAACAGTGGAAGGACTGAACTGACTCCCAGGCTATGCCGGGAACAAGACAGATGCAGTGTGCACCCGCACGGTGCCAGCCCTCCCATCATGAAGCCAGAGTCCGTCTAGTTTTGGGAGGTGTTTTTGTTTGTCGTTTTTTTGTTGTTGTTGTTGTTTATTTTTATTTGGTACCAGGAATTGAACTCAGGACCTTGAGCTTGCCAGGCAGCTCCTTATTCCACTGAGCTATCACCGCAGCCCTTCAGAGTCGAGCTAGAAGACACAAAAATGACCTTGTCTACCTGGAGTTAGGGTTTCTCAACCCTGGCCCTGTCAATATTTGTGGCTGGATGTTGTTGGGGACTATCCTGTGCCTTTTAGGTTATATAGCAGCATCCTTGTTCTGTACCTACAAAATGCCATTAGCATTCCTGTCTTCTGTCCCTGACTATGGCAGCTGAAAAAGTTTCCAGACATTGCCATGTGTCACTTGAGGGACAGAATTGTCTCTAGCTGAGGAACACTTCCTGGAGTCCTGCTAGGAATCTAAAACTGGAAAAGATGAAGAAGGAAAAAAACACATGTGGCTTCTATAAAAACATCCAAGCTGCCTGACCTAGCACCGGGTCTGTAAAGTTAGTTGGATGGTTGGTTGGTTGGTCGATCAGTCGGTCGGTCCAATAATGGGACCATGTAGAAGGGAAGGTGTCCCAGAACTCATATCTAGACCAAAGAGCATCTTGGAGCATGAGCCAATATTCCTCAAGCGCTTATTATGTTAGGAACCCAACATGTTAGGACTAAGAAAACCATGGTTTCTACCTGGCAGTAGTCAAAAACTAGACATTTCATTCATTCATCGCTCATGTGTTCCAGAGTGCCAGGCACTATCCTAGGCACACAGCAGGGGAAGAGCCCACCTGCCCAGCTTTTCCAATCTTGCTCTGTCCCATCTCACTCCCTTCACCTTTTTTTGTTTAATTTGCCTTCATTCTTTCACTTGCTATTTGCAAGGATAGATCTCATGCTAAAAACCAGAGTGATCCACAATAAAAGAGGCCAACATGTTCCCTGCCCTCATGTGGTTCACACTCACGCTCAGAACCATGAGTTTCCCTTTGCCCTCAGCACTCACGTTGCATCTGCTTCTGATTCCTGCCAGGCCTATACGTTCACATTTGTTTGAACCCTTCCAAATGCTTTGTTGCCATGTCCTCACCGACTGCAAGCATAAGCCCCTTGAGCAGAGGGCGGAGTCATCCTTACCTCCTGAGCCAGGCAGTCACACACTCAGCAGATAGCTATCAAGTGCCCATTACATCCCCAGACTATGTCCAGGCTGGGGGACTAAGCAAGACAGATGCAAGTAGGTGACCCCAGCCTTCACTGATGCCCACACTCCAGCTTCTGATGCTGGTGAGTGGAGGCGGGGCCCCCAGCATGCTCCTGCTGAAGGCTGGGGCTCCTTTTTTTTTTATCTCTGATCAACCCTGCTAATTCATGGCACGATCCATACACCGAGTTTTTCTGTCATCAGTACATTTTGGACAAAGGGTAGGTGGAGTTGTTTGTTTTGTACTAGGGATTGGACCCCAGAGCCTTAGCATTGAACTATTTCTCTAGTGCTCTTTATTGTTTCTTTTTTTTTTATTTCTTCCTTTCTTTTTCTATCTTTTTTGTTTGTTTGTATTTAGTACAGGGTCTCACTACACAGATCAGGCTTATAATGATCCTCCTGTTTTCAGCCTCCCAAATGCTGGGATTATAGGCACGCACCACCACGCCTGGGGGGCCGGTATGGCATGCCAGGGATCAAACCCCGCCAAATTGGATGAGAATAGAATCAGATTGCTCTAGAAAGTCAACTTGAACCTAACCAATGAATTTGATTTAGTTCTTGATCAAATCAGTTTATGATCAGAACTGTGGATGGAATTAACTTGTCAACTGAGGCCCCACTATATTTTGAGACAAGCTCTCATTAGGTTGTCCAGGCTGGGCTTGAACTTTTGATCCTCCTGCCGTGGCCTCTCAGCAATAAATCTTCACTGTATAACCCTAAGAGATAAATGCCATCATCCTCATTTAACAGAGGAGAGGTGGTGATAGAAAACTTAACATACCAGCTAAGACATTGGGCCCTGATGACAGGTCTTTGTCCTGCCATCTCCTAGCCATGTGATCTCAGCCAAGTGACTCCTCTGAGCCTCAGTTTGCTAGTCAGCAAAAATAGGTCGTGTGAGAGTCCATTCTTGTAAAGGACTTAGCTTGCGTTGAATCTTCGCCATGACTGTGATCCTGGTTAGTAATAACCAAAGGCAGCAGGTGAGCTGGAGCTGTTCAGTATGCTTGGGGAATGGATTAGTCAAATGTTTTCACAATGATGCTGCATAACAAAGTATTCTGAGAACTCAGTGTCTTAACACAGCAGTCACCTGTCTCTGCTGGTGCACTTCCAGGCCAGCTGGAGGTAAAGCCAGTTAGCTAGGCTCCACTGAGTGGCATTGCTCCAAGTCTCTCCATCTTCCTTGGACCAGTTGCCTGGCCAAGGCTTGCTGTCACCATGATGACAGGTGCCCCAGAGGCACTTATAGGCTAGGTATGGAAGTAATGCCCTGTCATGTCCACCTCATCCTTGGCCAAGGCAACTCATATTATGGCAATTCGAGAGTCAGAAGATGGGAAAACCCATTCTGCCTTGGTAGTGGAAGAGCTGCAAAGTCACTGGGCAGAGTGTGGACACAGGAAGAGGTGGCATCAGGGCCCTCACCTACAGAAGGAAAACCACATTCTCCTTTCTACTCATGGTTGGCAGTGCCCACTTCCAAGCTGGGTAGGAAGTCAAGGCCTGAACCAAGGAAAATCCAGGCCTTGGCCATTGGTTCTTGGCATTTGTTGCGTTCCCCAGAATTTAAGTTGGAGTTGGCAGAACAGAGGCCTTGGGGAAGGAACTGGTAGGACAGGAATTTGGTTGCCTGGAGTTCCAGGCTGAAACCTGGTTACCCCAGCATGGGGCGCCCAGAGGTAGTGGGGGCCAAAACAGAGGGCCAGTATGCTCAGGGCTGCAGCCCCCCAGGTCAGAGTGACCCATCTTTTTCTCCCTCCCACTCCCAGTCCTTATCCTGGAGGCCATCGAGAACCACAACCTTGCAGATACGGTGCTCAAGATCACAGACTTTGGCCTGGCCCGCGAGTGGCACAAGACCACCAAAATGAGCGCCGCGGGAACCTACGCCTGGATGGCCCCGGAGGTTATCCGTCTCTCCCTCTTCTCCAAAAGCAGTGATGTTTGGAGGTGCTGAGAGGCAGGGATGGGGGGGGGGCCCTGGAGGAAGGGGGAAGGACGGGACGGCTGTCAGATCAGGACCTGGAAGAGGGTCCCCTGAAAGGGAGCAGTGCCTAAGCTGTGAAGGAGCTCTGGCAGCAGAGATGACCTTGAGGAGGGACTTGAACTAGGAGAAAAAGCTCAAACGATGTAGAGATAGGATAGGGCTGGGTGTGGCCCCGTGGTAGAGCACTTGCCTAGCATGTACAAGGCTGTGGGTCCCAGCCCAGGCAATGCAAAAGAACTAAGATGAGGAGGAAGAGGATGAAGATAGGACAAGAATGTGAGCACTAAGAGGCCCTTGGCCCACCCCAATTAGTACATAGAGTCTGTTGGTAGCAGGGGAAATGAGAACCGCTAGAGCCAGCCAGCCAGCCATTCACCTCCCTGTACTTCATTCCAGGAACAAAAGTGGAGATCCTGCCCTCAGGAAGAATCAGTTTATAAAATACACAAAAAACTAACAGCCATCTTTTTAAAAAAAAATTGTTTAACTTTTTTTTGCTTATTGAGACAGGGTCTCGCTAGATAGCACGGACTAGCTGTAAACTCACAGTGATCCTCCTGCCTCGGCCTCCCAAGTGCTGGGACTACAGGCATGTGGTTCTAAAAGAAGCCATTTTTTAAATTATGAAAATTGCAATTAAATTAAAAGACAGTGAGAACTGTTAGATATTGCATGGGACCGGGAGGCAGACAGCAAGTGCTGTAAGGGCCTCTGAGTAACAGGGAACCAGCTGCACTATCTGGGGATGCAGAGGAGGTGTGGAGGTGAGAATGGGTGTGTTCTGGTCCAGAGAGTTAGCCAGAAGCCCTTGTGGCAGCAGCCTGGCTAGCACGCTATGCGGCGCCACAGGACCTACGGGGAAGCAGGCGCCTTGGGTTTCACTCTGAGTGCAGTGAAAGCCATTAGGGTCAGGGTTATGAATGGATTATGAATGTGATCTGATTGAGTGTGTTAAAAGCTCCCTTGGCTATGAGGTTCAGAATGGATTCTAAAGGACAGAAGTAGCCACAGAGAGAGTTGACAGGCAACCCAGCACCTTCACTTGGCAAGAGCCAAACCCAGGTCTCCCTTTGTGCTGTGACTTCTGTCCCAGCTGAGGTTCCACGTTGTCCAAGGAATTCATGAGTTTGGGTCCGAGAGGATGTCTCAGGTTACCCCTCGAGCAGAGCAGCTCCTGGGAGAAGTTCCGGCCAGCTTTACATCAGGCATCCACTTATGGCACCTTATCAACTTCTGCTGCAAAAGAGAAACCCCAAACAAAAACAAGACGCAGTTTTCATTCTCATGGAAAGCACAGGATGTTTGTCCCCAGTACTGAGAATTTAGGCTCTCCCTGCCCCCACTCCCCAGATGGATTCCAGGGCCTATACATGGAGCTATGATCCTAACCTGTTTTGTTATTTGAGACAGGGTCTAACTAAGTTTCCCAAGTTGGGTGTGAAGTTGCTGTTCTGCCTCAGCCTCCCAGGGTGCTTGGGTTGTGGGCATGCACCACCATCCCCATCCTCAAAAGGATGTAGCTGACTTGGGGTTTCCCCCTTGTTACCATAAGAAATAGGTATTTCTTATGCTGAGAAGCAAGCACTGTCCGTTACTTTTCAGCATAAGAAACACGTATAGTTCAGGCTGGGGATATAACTTAGCAGCACAGCACCTGCCTGGCAAGCACAAGGTCCTGGTATGTCTACCATTTAATCCAAGGAGCAGGTGCAGGCTCAGAGAGGTTAAGCTACTTGCCTGAGGCCACACAGCTGTAAGTGGTAGAGCCGCACCTGATCTCAAGTCTGCCTGCAGAGTGCCCTTCAAGGACACGCAACACCAGAGTGTGTGCCTCTGTGCCACAGTCACCTGCGTGTGAGGCTTCCAGGCTGGGGCTAATGAAAAGGGGCAGAGCAAAGGGGAGCCACCAGAGGGCCTGCACCTACCCTGCCTCAGGCCCAGGCCCAGGCCCAGGAGGTCAGTCAGGTGCTTGGACTGTAACACCTGGTGAGGAGGCCCCGCGGGAGCGCTGCAGAGCTGGGACTTAGGTGTGCTGGTGGGGGAGGGAGCTGCAGCATCACCTCTGCCTCTCCCCTGTCTGCAGCTTCGGGGTGCTGCTCTGGGAGCTGCTGACTGGTGAGGTCCCCTACCGTGAAATCGACGCATTGGCCGTGGCGTATGGCGTGGCTATGAACAAGCTGACGCTGCCCATCCCCTCCACGTGCCCCGAGCCCTTTGCCCGCCTACTGGAGGGTGAGCCAGGGCCCCATGGAAAGGGTAGGCTCAGCTTTGGGTGGCAGGAGCCCTTGGGCCCAGCCTTCCCCCTTTACTCCCCACCCACAGACTCGGGAGGAAGAACATGCTGGAACCCCATGGCCAGCTCTAGACTCCCTCCCACGAGGCCCCACAGATTTGCACCCTGGCTCTGGCCAGGCCCTAAGCACTTGAGGGCATCCTATTGGGAGTCCTTGGCCTTAGGGTTTCTGCCTAAACCTAGATCACACCACCAGCCCCACCCCGGGGAACAGATTCTTCGTCTCAGCATTTCATTGAGTTAAAGTTGCTGAAAACTTGACTTTGAATTCCTTCACTATGGCTCCCTGGAAGATGTTTGAACACAGTTCCCAGAATCCCCACCTTCCTTGCAGTGCACTGATCTCCCCACATAAGCCCCTGACCCCCCACACCATTATCGGCCCCCCTCCTCTCCAGAATGCTGGGACCCTGACCCGCATGGAAGGCCAGATTTCGGCAGCATCTTGAAGCAACTTGAAGTCATCGAGCAGTCAGCCCTGTTCCAGATGCCGCTGGAGTCCTTCCATTCGCTGCAGGAAGACTGGAAGCTGGAGATTCAGCACATGTTCGATGACCTTAGGACCAAGGAAAAGGTGAAGGAGGGGACTAGGTGGGAGGGTGGAGCAGGAGCCCTGGGTTCTGATGCCTTCGGCCCACCACCCCTGCCCTAGAACCACAGCCCTTGGGTCCATGCTAGGTCTTCTTGTGTTGGCCAGGTGTGGTGTATGCCATAACTAGCAGTCGGGATGCTGGGGCAGGAGGATCGTTGCAAGTTCGAGGCCAGCCTGGGATACATGGTGGGCTCAAGGCCAGCCTGAACCGCAGAGCAAGACCTTGTCTCAAAAAGACCGAAAAACTAAAAATAAAAACAAAAGAGGAAGGCAAGAGGGAAGAAAGGAAAAAGTACTGAGAGTGTAGCTCAGTGGTAGAGCACTTGCTTAGCATGTTGGATCCCTAGCTTGCCAAGGAGAAAAAAAGAGGGAAGGGAAAGGGACCCCATTTTTGCCCTAATGCAGGCCCCTGCCCTGGCACGCACCTTGGATTGTTAAGGTGTGAGTGGGAATGGGAACCCACTGTGTCCCATAGCAAGATGCCCTAGTGCTCACGCCCAGGAGACCCGCAATGCCAGACGAAAGGTGGCGGCAGAGGCTGAGCCCCCCACTCCTCCAGGAGCTGCGCAGCCGGGAGGAGGAGCTGCTGCGCGCGGCGCAGGAGCAGCGCTTCCAGGAGGAGCAGCTACGGCGGCGCGAGCAGGAGCTAGCGGAGCGCGAGATGGACATCGTGGAGCGCGAGCTCCACCTGCTTATGTGCCAGCTGAGCCAGGAGAAGCCCCGGGTCCGAAAGCGCAAGGGCAACTTCAAGCGCAGCCGCCTGCTCAAGTTGCGGGAAGGCAGCAGCCACATCAGCCTGCCCTCGGGTACCACCCCCTGCCTCCTGAGCTGGGAGCGCCAGCACCCAGGCTCATCTCTGCCCCTTGTTTTCTTTTTAACCTGTGTGGGCGCGTGCATGTGTGTGTGTGTGTGTGTGTGTGTGTGACCCCGTGTGTCCATACTGTTGGAGATGGGACCTCACTGAGCAAACCACACCCACAGCCCCCTTTTAAACTTTTATTGCTGAATATATAGAAAATACACCCCCCCCCAGTCACAACCGTATGGCTGAAGGAGTTACTCTCCCACCTCCCAAGTGAGCAGAGACCCCCAAAACCAGGCCAGGTGCTTCACAGGCTGGTCCTAACACAGCCTCCTGCCACTTCTCCCAGTGACCTCTGGCTTCACTTTTAAGGTGGTCACTTTTACTTTTGTTTATAATTTTATCTCCCAGCTTTGCTTTTTTTTTTTTTTTTTTTTCTACAAAGGGTTTTGTGTAGTTCAGGCTGGCGTCAGACTTATAGTGATTCTCCTGCCTCAGCCTCCCCAGTGCTGGGATTCCATTCATGGAATGAGGATATACCTCAGCATTCCCTGGATTCAATCCATAGTACCAAAAAAAGAAATACATAGGGCCAGGGACATAGCTCAGTGGCACAGGTGCCTAACTGGCAAGCACAAGGACCTGAGTTCAATTCCCAGTACAGAAAGAAAGAGGGGGCACTGGGGTGTAGCTCAATAATGGAGTACACAAGAGAACCTGGGGTGACAGTACTGGAAAAACCCCTTTTTTATCTGTATGTAAGTGTTCATAAAATTGAGAGTCAGAAAACTAGGTTTGCATATCGAAGTTTTATATCTCATAACCGAATGAAGTATCTTTTTTAAAACTACAGTTAAATAAGTAAAAATTGAACTGCAGTCCTCAGTTGCACCAGCCGCATTCCGTTGTTTTACTGCCATGTGGAGCACATGGCTGCCACGCTGGCCCCTCAAGCCCAGACCCTTACTCAAGCAGTTAGATGTGAGCCGTATACCTAGGGATGGGCGAGGAATTTGGTTTCTGATTTTCTGTTTTGTTTTTTGGTATCAGGGAAACCCAGGGTCTTTGCATTGAAGTACATTCATAGCCACTTTTTTCTCTTTTTTTTTTTTATTTTGAGCCAGTTTTTCACTAAGGACCTCCCATGGGAGCAGAGCCCCCCAAAATTCTAAGTTGCCCAGGCTGGCTGGACATTGCAGTCCTCCTGCTCAGCCTCCCAGTGTGCTGGGATTACAGGTGTGCAGATGTGTTTCTGCTGACCGATGTTGGTGCTGCCGGTCTGAAGACCACACTTTGAGAGCCACTTGTTGAGGAATGACACATATGCCACTGCCGTGCTATGATTCCTCCTCTACCTCTACAGCAGAAACTGCCCTCTGGTTACCATGGAGATGCGCCATTTGCTTAGGGCAGTCTCTTCCTTTTTGCAGGCTTTGAGCATAAGATCACAGTCCAGGCCTCTCCAACCCTGGACAAGCGGAAAGGATCCAATGGGGCCAGCCCCCCTGCCAGCCCCAGTATCATCCCCAGGCTGAGGGCCATCCGCTGTGAGTATCTCCAGGGTCTCTGTCGGTCAGCCAGTCAGTCAGCAAACATCTCTGAGAACATACTGGCCAAAGAATGACAGGGAGCAAGACAGGCAAGGCCAGATCGGGAAACAGATAAGTGAACAGGCAAGTTCATTTCCAGGAAGATCAGGGAAGAAATGAATGGCTGGAGTGGTAGAGTGCGGGCCTGGGATGCATGAGGCCCTGGGTTCAATCCCTAACCCTGGAAAATAAAAAAGAATGAGAGAGAGAGAAATGTTGGGGTGGGGTGAGGGGATGGAGCCCACACTTAGTCTGCAGGAGGCCTCAGATTCAATCCTTAACACCACAAGACAAGAGAAGTGAGATGGAGGATGGAATCAACACATATACCCAGACAAGGGGAAAGAGAATTACTGTGAAGGGTTGAGGGAGGCTGGGACATCACACAATCTGCCATTTGTAAGCTGGAGTCCTGCAAGAGATGCTGTACTTTAATTCAAGTCCCAAGACCTGAAACCCAGCTATGTTGATGTCCAAGGGCAGGAGAAGACACATGGCCCTGCTCAGGCAGAGAGCAAGACCGTCATCCTCCACCTGTCTGTAGTGTCCAGCCCCTCAAGGGAATAGGTGGCATCCAGCCATGGTGGTGAGGGTGGACACTGCCATCACACTCGGGCCCCTGATTCTGAGGATTGAGCGTAATGCCCGTAATGCCTGTGCACTGGCCTGGACCCCAGCCCTGTTTTATTTTCCAAGTTGCCCCAGCTAGGCCTGGATGTGCTATCCTCCGGCCTCCCCATGCCCGCCGTGTCCAGTAGGGTGAGCCTCTCTACCCACTCGGGTGCTAAACTTTTCCAGAAATCCTCCCCTCCCAGACACACCGAGGAACAGTGCTCTAGCATCTTAACCGGGCCTCCCTTAGCCCAGCCAGGTTGTCACATACAGCCAGCCGCCTGTTTACATGCAGATGGCCTATGTGAGAAGGTAAGGTTGAATCATCTGGAGTAAGGGAGGATACAGTTAATGGAAAGGGGGCTCAGAGGCCTGAAGAGCCAGCGTCAGGGTCTAGATCTGGGGTGGTTTCCAGTGCTGGGGATAAACCCAGGGTCTCACACATGCCAAGCACACACACTGCCACTGAGCAGAGTGGGTTTGATTTTAAACATCAGAAGGCCCTACAGGGATGTGAGCCCGGCAGGGCTGCAGTCAGATGTGATTCTTCCTTTTGGCTGCTGTGAAGAAAAAAAAGGCATTGGAGGCCAATGAGACCAGGGAGGCCTGGAAGGCTGAGAAGGTCACATGGTAGACAGGCAGCTGCTGGAGTGTACTTATGTGTTTAAAAATGCCAAGCTGACTCCCAAGTCTGTCCCCCAGCCTCAGGCATCCCAGCTGTCACCCTAGCAGGGGACACAAAGACAGACAACCATACAGTGGTAGCAAACACCAGAACAGAACTAGGGCACACTAGCAGTGGTAGGAACAGAGAAGAGGGCAACAAGAATCTTCGTAGAGTTGGTCCCTCATGGCTGGGGAATGAGAAGAACAACTAAGCACAGGTGTGAAGGTCAAGCCAAAAGCTAGAACTGTGTCCTGACAGCAGTGGGAGCTACAGCAGGATTTACAGCAGGGAATGGTCATGGCTGGAGCTGGGAAGACCCCTCTGACCCAGGGAGAGGAGTCCGAGAGTAGAGATTGGGAGGCTGGAAGCTAAACCAGCCAATACTTGGTAACCACGTGGCTTCTCTCAACCCAGTGACTCCTGTGGACTGTGGTGGTGGCAGTAGCAGTGGCAGCAGCAGTGGTGGCAGTGGGACATGGGGCCGCAGTGGGCCCCCAAAGAAGGAAGAACTGGTTGGGGGCAAGAAGAAGGGCCGGACTTGGGGGCCCAGCTCCACCCTGCAGAAGGAGCGGGCTGGAGGAGAAGAGAGGTACTGGGGTGGTGCCCGCCTGCCCCCTGTGCCCACCTACCCCCAGGCAGCCACACAGAGCTGACCATCCCCTCCCCCCACACACACTCCCTGCAGGCTCAAGGCCCTGGGCGAAGGAAGCAAACAGTGGTCATCAAGTGCCCCCAACCTAGGCAAATCCCCCAAACACACCCCCATCGCCCCCGGCTTCGCCAGCCTCAATGAGATGGGTAAGAAGTTGTGGGTGCTCGTCGCCAGGAGGGAGGAGAGGCAGTGGCCAGAGGAGAACATAATCCAGGGCAAAGGGGTGAGCCTTTCCCCGGGCAGGGGGTAAGATAGGAGGTTTTCTGGGAAGGTGGATGGCTCATCCCTCGGGTAGGATGGGATAGGATGGGGTGAAGGTCATTCCCAGGGCAAGGAGAAGAAAGATTCCACAAAGATGCTTAATGGCATTTGGGGATCTTGCTGTTGGAGAGGTCACAGGGTCGTAGCCAGTGACCCTCTTTCCTGTTGCAGAAGAGTTCGTGGAGGCAGACGGAGGCAGCAGTGTGCCCCCTTCCCCCTACAGCACCGCCTCCTACCTCTCGGTGCCGCTGCCCGCCGAGCCCTCCCCAGGGGCGCGGGCGCCGTGGGAGCCGGCACCGGCCACGCCCTCCGCTCGACCTGGCCATGGGCGGCGGCGCTGCGACCTTGCGCTGCTGGGCTGTGCCACACTGCTGAGCGCCGTGGGCCTGGGTGCAGATGTGGCCGAGGCACGCGCAGCCGACGGCGAGGAGCAGCGGCGCTGGCTCGATGGCCTCTTTTTTCCCCGCGCCGGTCGCTTCCCGCGGGGCCTCAGCCCACCAGGGCGCCTTCAGTGCCGCCGCGAAGACATGGTCCCCGGACCGGGCCTGGTGCCCTCAGCCACCCTCGTGTCACTCTCCTCCGTGTCCGACTGCAACTCCACTCGTTCATTGCTGCGCTCAGACAGCGATGAGGCTGCGCAGGCGGCTCCCTCCCCTCCCTCGCCTTTGCCCTCGCCCTCAGCCTCACCCAGTACCAACCCCCTGGTGGACCTGGAGCTGGAGAGCTTCAAGAAGGACCCCCGCCAGTCGCTCACTCCCACCCACGTCACGGCCGCGCACGCTGTGAACCGAGGACATCGGCGGACGCCATCGGACGGGGCGCTGGGGCAGCGGGGGCCACTGGAGCCCACGGGTCACGGCCACGGCCCTGGTGAGTGAGCGAGGGAGCACCGCACACCCAGAGCACAGAAATCCCCCTTGCGCCAATCCCTTTCGCCAGCCCCGAGCTGGCTCAGCCTCCCACCTAGCAAGGAAGGCACCGCGCATGGATTTGGGGCCGAGTGGCAGATTCGCAGAATGACTGGGGGCGGCACGCTAATGCCTGCGGTGCCTGGTGGACAGCTACTATGACAGCACTAGGACTACAGCCAACTCATCCAGCCCTGTAGTCAGTACTCTTACAACCCCAGAAAGGATTTGAGAACCCACCACGCAGGCGCTTGTTTTACTTACTGTCTGGTTTCGGCCTGGGCTGTGCAGAGAGGTGCTGATAGAGCCCCACTGAGAAAGTGTCAGGCCCCAAGACAGTAGTCTGCAGGTCTGTCCACCAAAACCCAGCCCAGTGTAGGAAGGACAGGAGTTTGTCCTAGGACTGGCTACTCAAAGCCAACTCCAAAGGCTAAGGGACACCCCAAAGTCTCCCCCAGCTGAGGGAGCCACTGGGAGTGATGAGAACTGAGGTCAATGGCTGCGGGGCAGCAGATGGCCCTTGTCTTGCTGGAAAGTGGGCCTGCAGGGTGTGAAGCTTGTGTGAGAGGATTCTGCAAAAGGCAGAAACTGCACTCGTCATGTAAATGTTCCTAACTTTAACCTTCCCTCTTTCTCCCACCCTGCTCTCCTCTCTGATCCTCTCTCCCCAGGCCCTCGAGATGCCCTGGACTTCCCCCGCCTGCCGGACCCCCAGGCCCTGTTCCCCACCCGCCGTCGGACCCCTGAGTTCCCTGGCCGCCCCACCACCCTGACCTTTGCCCCAAGACCCCGGCCAGCTGCCAGTCGCCCCCGCCTGGACCCCTGGAAGCTGGTCTCCTTTGGGCGGACGCTCAGCATATCACCTCCTAGTAGGCCTGACACTCCTGAAAGCCCAGGGCCTCCCAGCGTGCAGCCCACGCTGTTGGACATGGACATGGAGGGCCAGAGCCAGGATAGCACAGTGCCCCTGTGTGGGGCCCATGGCCCCCCCTGAGGCCTGCCCCCACCGCCCGCCTGGGCAGCCTTGAATGTAGCGCCCCAGGCCCCGCCCCAGCCTGCCACTCCTGAGGAGCAGAGCCCTGGGCAGGATGCTCACTCTATTTATTGGGGAAGGAGGGAGGGAGGGACTTTAATTTATTCCTTTGTACCCCAGCGGTGGAGCCCTGTGCCCACCCTGCTGTGGGGGAGAGGGTGGGCAGGGATACTCAGGGACAAGGCATCATGGGGGATTTGGCACACACAAAAAAACAAAGCATTAAAGGTAATCCCTGCCCTTACCTTGCATGGCTGTCTATCTTTCCCTGATCGAGGGGGGAGGGGACACTCCTGTATCCCACACACCTCCCTGGGCTTCTAAGGGCCAAGGGATGAGATCCCATTTGTGTCCCCTTATTGGTCCCCACAAGAGCACACACACACACAGAGGTTATGGTCACCAGTGACAAGTGCTTTACCAGCAAACATGAGTGGGGGAAGTTCCACAGCGAGGTGGGAACAGGCAGCCCCTTGCCTCAGCCCACCACATCCCTGGCCTGGGCTCCAGCCCCACTGTCTTCCCGCTGGAGGCTGCAGCGGCTCATCTTCAGCTGGGTCAGCTGGATGTAGCGGAGGACATTGGTATCTGCAGGGGAGGTGGGCAGAGCATCATTCAGGTGTCCTCAGGCCTCCAGCGACATCTGCAGCTCCTCTCCCCCTAGAGCAAATCAGCACCCTTCCCCCAAGCTCAGCTGCAGCCAGCAGCCAAAGACATTTCACACCTTCATGCTTTGCATGTGCTGCGCCCTTTGCCAGGAGCACCGGGGACATCTGCAAGAAGTCTATTCTCAACAAACCTCTTAACAGAAGAGCTAATCTTGCCACTGCCCCCACAGCTCTGCCCCATACACCTGCTGGGACCCTTTTACCCTCCTCTTCAGGGCTTGATACAAAAACCAAGTGCTAGGGTGGGCTGAGCATGTCGACGCAGGAGCGTCTCATCATTATCTCCCAAAGAGCAGAGAACAAGCCTGCAAGCTCTGCCACCCAAATACAATACACGTACACGCACACACACACGTATGCATGCGTGCACGCACAACACAGGCATGCCCGCACAGATTCCTGTCACTTGCCCTGGCCAAATGAGTGGGTGACTGAAACGTGAATGAGTAGGCGGGCGTGTGAAGGCTTAGTGAATGGGTAGGGAATGAGGATAGGGGTGGGGGGAATAGAGATGAAGATGGGAAGGAAGGTGGACCCGGAAGGGGCTGGGCAGGAAGGTTTCAGGACAGGTCCGTGACTAGATGAGAAGTATTTAGGTAGATATTAGAGGAATGGCGAATGGAGGGTGAGTGGTGGGGGGCAATGTGTAAGGAGCAGGTAGATCGGGTGAGACTATCCAGTGGGGGAGGGGGCACAGCACTCCCTTAGGACAGCTGCTGGGAGACGCCCACCGTTCTACCTAGTTCTCCCTTCCCGGCTCCCTCCGCTCTAACCCCTTTCCCTGTGCGGCCCCACCCCTTACCTGTGGGCTCTCGGCTGCGGGCCTCCTGCAGGTAGCGCAACGCGCGTGCGTAGTCGCCCAGGTGGTAGAAGGCAATGCCGGCGCGGTAGGTGGCCTTGAAGTTGCCCTGCTGCTTCTCCAGCACCTTGAGGCAATACTCGCGCACGCGCTCGTAGTTCACCAGCTCCGACTGCAGCAGGCAAGCTACGGGGCGCCCGCGCTCAGAACGCCTGTTGACGCCCCTAGGGCCCACGTGACCTCGAGGGGCCTGGCCTCGACCGCATCACACCCTGCCGGTTCCCCATGGCCCAAGCGGTTACTCGGGCCACCAGAGGGCTCCAATCTGCTAGCCTATCAGACTAGACTCGATCTGCGCCGCCGCTAGAGGGCGCGAAAGATACAGAGGCGCTGTCTTGACAAACAGCAGAGGGGTTTCAGCTAGTAAAAGTATTAAGGGCAATCGCAGAGGCTCATCCAGGCTAAGCCTTTCTCACCTTAGGTTTGCTTGCTTTTGACATGAGGAGGAAAGAATGACTAAAGGGAAGTGAGGTTCTGAAGACCCAGCCCAAGGTCCATTCCTTCTATCCTAGCGCTCTCCCTCCTGAGGCTCCTGTGACCGCCTGACCCAACCCTTTCCTTTTTCAAGTTCTGAGGTCTCCCCAACAGATCTCAGCCCTGGCTCTTCGACCCCTATTGCCCCCTCCCTCCTCGCGCCCAGTCCTCAGGGCCTCCAGACTGCTCCTCACTCGCCACCTGTCTCACCCGTGTGCCCCTCTGCACCCCCGACGGCCCGTACCCGTGAGAGAATCGTAACATTCCACCTCCGTGCTCTCCACCAGGCGCCGCTGCTCCTCGCTGAGGCGGGCGGGCCCCGGGCTGGTGGCAGGCCCGGGGGCGGGGGCAGGCAGGCCGCCAGGGCGGGCCCCCTGCGCCGCCTTCAGCTGCAGTAGTGCCCGGTGATACTTGCCGATGGCTTCCCGGAACTTCTTCTCTCGGTAGCAGCGCTGACCCTCTGCCTTGAACGCCACGGCGGCCCGCAGGCTGCTGTCGAGCGCCGCAGCCAGGCCCCCCGACGGCTCTGGGGCAGGACCCGACCGAGACGAGCCATGGCGGGGGCCCGGGCCCGGAGGGGAGAGGACAGGAGGCGGGCGCGGCGGAGGCTCCGGGGCAGCGCTGAGCATCAGCACCGGGGACAGCGCGCCGCGCTGCATTGTGGGAAACTCCTGCGGCCGCCGCTGCAGCTACTGCATCGCCCCCCGCGGGGCCCGTCCCCACCCTTTCTCCGCCCCCGCACCTCCGGCTGCCGACTCCGGCTGCCCCCTATGGGTCTAGAGAATCCCCTAAAGACTTTGCAGTTCCCCTTCTAGTCAGTCCCAGCCCTAATGCTCCAGCCGCCTCTCCCTTGTTCCCACTCCCCTTACCCTCCCCACCTTCCTGCCTGTTCTTCCCCTCCATGTCCAAAGCTCCTGAAGATTTCTAGAAAAGAATGAGCTTGAGGGAAAGAGTAGAAAGATATTAACTTTGGAGAAAGCTGGCTTTTAGCCCATAGCCATTTGACATGCTGGATAAGAAAACAGGATATGGACTGAAGCTGTCCAAATTCAAACCCTTTCTTATACTCACTAGTTACTTGGGCAATTCACTCACATGTCCTAGACCTCCATATCCAGTAACACGGATGAAGTAATATCAACTTTGGAATTCCTTCGTGTATGTATGCCACAAACAACTATAAACTGATACTTTCTCTGTGCCCAGCTAGCTCTCTTCTGGATGAGTC
Organism: Tympanoctomys barrerae; assembly: GCA_002564285.1. Lineage (NCBI taxonomy): Eukaryota > Metazoa > Chordata > Mammalia > Rodentia > Octodontidae > Tympanoctomys > Tympanoctomys barrerae. The sequence goes on along the minus strand of NDGN011399319.1, from coordinate 10,730 downwards.
TGGGTCACAATAAAGACTGAGAGGAGCTTTAAGACTCTAACCTCCCTGAGCCCTTCAACCCAGTGGGAAACAGACCACTGACCAAACAGTGACAGCCGGTCAAGTTGGGGATGAAGGAGACCTGACAGGCTGTGAGGGCCCAATGAGGCCTTGCGCCAGGCCAAGGTGATGATTGACAGCTTCTACGAGGAGGGAATAATTCTACCACTGAGAGAACAGTGTCTTGCCCTCACCAAGCTCACATCAGCGAGGGAAAGCCAACAAGGAAGCACACAAGTCCCAGGGTACTTGGTAATGAATGAACATTTGAAGCAGGAAACATGTGGGAGGCTTTTGAGAAGGAAACAGAGGGTAAATGAGGTGATTGCCCTCCAGGCCTCCTCAGCGGCCTCCTTAGCTGTGGGATCATGGCAAGATTCTTTGCCCTTCCTGCACTTTGACTTCCTTCTCATGTATGTACCTGGGGAGGAGGACTGCATTACACTGTGCAAATCGAACACTTAGCTCAGGGCCTGGTGCTGCAAGGGGTGATTGCACACCATCCATTAGACTCAGTTATTTGATCACAAATCCCTGGCTCTGATTCAGGATCCATAGATCATTGTTGAAAAAGAGAGCAGTCAATAGTTTTATGCTTGTTTTAGTTTTCTTCATTGCTCTTTCCCCACTCCAAGACCCTGACTTTGGTCTCAGCCATAAGCACCAAGCCTATGTCTCTACTGTCCCCATCCCTGTCACTGGAGATCCCCTGGTAGGTCCCAAGACAGGTCCCACCCACTGTCTAAAACCTGAACTCAGCAATTTCCATCTCAAAAGCATCCCGTGTGCTTTTGCTGAATGAGTCTCACCCCCACCCCCATTCTGACCTTGAAAACTCCATGGATGGACACAGCTTCCTCTCTGCCCCTACAAATCCTGACTGATAAAGGCTCAAATTCCTGAGTTTGAATTTCCTGGCAGTGCACTCACCTTTCTGTGCCTCAGATGTGTTTGAATTATTTCTAATGAAAAAGACAGAAATCCATTGATTCATAACAAATATTATGTCACCTAAGTGACAGCAGCAAACTAAACAGGTGACAACTGTACCTCACGGCTAGACTGCACCTAGTCCTGCTAGAGTGCCATGCTCACATTTCTGCAACAGCTGGTAAATGTCAGCATTGTCCTAAACCTATCCACATCCTTACCACATTCCACTGTGAGATCGGTGCTATTGACAGTGTCCCTCCAGAGACTAAGCAAATCAGACATCATTTATTAAACTCTTATTGTCAGGGATCTTACCAGATGATGACTTTTGCAGGTCAACACAGGTGATGTAATTGATTTATACAACCATTAAACACATTGAATTCATTGACAACATATAAACATTGAGATGTTACTGGGAATTGCAGATTTCTAGATTTACATGAGTAAAATGTGAAAAGATGGCAAACTCGAAGCCGCATTCTTCATGCCTCGGCCGGGCATTCTTCCCTTCTCAGTTTCCACGTCTTGCAGTTTGTTGACAGCGCAGAAGGAATCCCACCGCTAGCGTGAGCAGTGTGGCGCGAAGTCCGGCAGTGCCCCCTCGCGGAAGAGTTTAGAATTTGCATCTTAAACTCCAGAAATCATTAAAGCATTTGGGCAGAATAGCCAATTAGAGGGATGAGAAGCCCAAGAAGTTACCAATCAAAAGCGAGAGGTGATTGGCTTTCAACCAATCAGGACAGAGAGCGCTCAGAATAAAAGATATTTATTTTATTAGGGTAGGAGGCAAACACACAGTGAGAACTTGGGTTTTCTGGGCAGCCCTCGGGGTTCAGGGAGGCCCAGGCTGGGGATGGCGGAGCAGGCGGGCGGCAGTGAAGCTGATGCCCTGGCGTTGGGGCCGCGCATACTTAAGGAAGACTGCGGCGCGGCCCGGCTCGGGACCTCTAAGCACAGCACTGACCATGCACAGCTCCAGGGGGTCCAGCTCAGAGGGTCTGGGGCAGGGAGACAGAAAAACGGAGGCAGGGAAGAGGCTGGAGACTCAAGGTTGAGAAGACACCTGGAATGTGGTCTCGCTTGGAGAGCACCGAGGGGACAGATGTCCGATTCTCTCTGGGGGATCTCGGACCCTCAGGGAGGGAAGAAGTCATCTGCTCTACCCTGGGCTCCCAAACTAAGAAAAGCTGGTTCACCTTGCTATCCAGTGGTGTGGCTAACATGGTTACTGGCTCTAGCAGTTAAGGGACACCACACCCGAAAACAGTTATGGAACTGGGTTTCGTTCTCAAACTTGGAATACAGCCTCCGGAACCTGGGAAGACACCTCATCTTCCTTGAGTCCCTGAGTCAGCACAAACACCGCCATCTTCTTGCACTCCCTGTCACAGCGAATGGGATCCTCTAGGCTAGGCAGACATCCCATTCTCTCCCACGTCCAGGAAATCAAATCTAGGTGAGTCTCATTCTCTGAGGTGGTCAAGTTGGCGCCCAGGAAAGGAGGTTCCGTGCAACTGAAGACAGTACAGTAGGCCGTACCTGTAAAGCGCCGGCTCCGGCCAGGAGCCCTCTCCGCCAAGCACACGATGTGCCAGGCTCAGTGCTGCAGCTGCTCGAAGACCAGGAGCCCAAGCTGCGACCTCCGCCTCCAGCAAAGAGAGCTCCAAGAAGTAGGTGGCCAATAGCACTACCTGCAGGGGAGGGGGGATTGAGTCTCAGGCCCCGCCCGGACCGCGCCTCCGCCCTTCCCCCACCAGGCGCACCTGGGGGCGGCTCCCAGCCAGCGCAGCCTGCAGTCCGAGGCTGAGCAACGGGACCGGGTAGTGTAGCCGGAAGTCTAGGCGGCTCAGGATGCGGCGCTCGGCGCGGAGCAGCTCCGCTCTCGAGAAGGAGCCGGCGCTCAGGAGGCAGAGGGAGGCAGGCTGCGGATGGCAGTGGGGGTAGCCTTGGATTTCCTGCCCTAGAGAGCCTCGGGTCGGTTCAGTCCAAGCTCCTACCTCTATTAACTATCTTGTAATAGGAGGGCCATTCACTTTTTTTTTTTTTTTTTTTTTCGGTACCGAGGATTGAACTCAGGATCTTGCCCTTGCCAGGCAAGCGCTTATTCTACTGAGCTATCTCCCCTCCCCCGCCATTCACTTTTGTCTGGAAGTCATGAATAGCGGGGGCTCCAAAGAGGGAATTGCTGGTAGGATCCAGCGTTATTTGCTGCTTGACGTGGGACAGGCATTTTAAACTCTGCCTCTATTTCGTCTTCATCCATAAAAACAAGATAGGGCCCCGGGAAGATAGCTGGGCCCAGGGAGGATAGCACAAGGGACCTTGCCTGGCAAACGCAGAGTCCTGAGTTCAATCCCAGATACTGCAAAATAAAAAATAAAGATAATATTGCCCACTTCCCAGGCAGCTCCAACAAGGGCCCGAATTTATGCATGTTCATACTATTACTGTAACTATTACAGAGGGAGTTTAAGCCACAACTGGGCAAATCTCATCCCCTCTCTGGGCCTCAGTCTCACTTTTTGTTACCCCTCCGCCCTGCCCCTCACCAGTATGGAGGGTTTAACCTAGTGCCTTCGAACTGTGTTACATTCCCAACCTTTTATTAGTTTTAATTTTGAAACACGGTCTCTGAGTCTCTAAATTGTTTCTGTTAAGGGTCACATTAACAGCTTCTAGCTCAGATTCGCTGGGGTGCCAAGCATACGGTGAAGCACTTGGCACACAGTAGGGGTTTAATCAGACAGGCAAGGGTCCCACCCTCCAAGCCCGCCCCGGAAGTACCTCGGGAAGCACGCACTCTTCCATTTTGCAGGCTAAAAACAGACAGGCCACGCCCAGCAGCTGCAAGCGGTGTAGGCGCACTCGGCCCGCGCGCAGGTAGGAATCGAGCAGGTGCACAGCCAGGTGAAGCGTGTCCCCCACCAGGCCCAGGTACTCCTGGGGAGGGGCACGGGTGACCACGGGGCCCAGGGGCAGACACAGGTGTCCCTCCCTCTCCCCGGTACTTACGTGAACCTGCACCAGCCAGTCCACCACTAGGGCGCGCATCTCCGGAGTCACGGCGCGGGGCAGGGCCCTCCTGGGCAGCGTGCGGCTCACCTGGGGTAGGGTGAGGACGACTCACTCTCCACACCTGTGCCTTGGCGCCCTCTCGAGCTCCAGCTGTAGGTGCAACAACAGTCCCCTCCCCACCGTTGAACGTCCCAGCAGCATCACAGTCAAGCTGGTCTCCCGCTGTGTCCTCTTCCCTGTCGCCCTCTAGAACTGTAACCCACCTCTCCATTGTGTGCCCTCAAACCCCGGCATCCCCTACCCCTGGATTTCCAAATTCCGCGCTTGTCACCAATCCACAAACCCTTCCTCTAGGAGCACGAAGAATGGTGTATGCAAAGGAAGGCCTAACCAAGGAACTCTAGCTCAAAACTCTTCCATGGCTCCTGGTACCCTTAGGAGGAAGTCCTAATTCCTCTCAGATGCTCTCGCCCCCCCCCCCCCCNTATGTTTGGTCTGTGGACCCCATTACACTACCCTTACTGCAAGGACAGACTTCCATGGGCAAAAGTGAATCTTAGGTCCTCAGAGACCTGAGCCCAAGAGAGGTTGGTGGATATGGGTTGAGTTTCTTCCATTGACACGTCTGGGACCTATCATCGCCTGTTTTCTGCTCTTTGTGACTTTCTGTAATTAAAGGATATATTTGTCTCCCTAGAATGAAAATAGATGCTCATCATAGCAGCCTAGGACATGTTGAAAACATGTCAAACCATTATTATTATTAGTCTTTTGAGACAGAGTCTCGCTATGCAGTTCAAGCTGGCCTTGAGCTCACTACAGCCCAGGCTGGTCTCAGACTTACAACAATCCTCCTGCCTCAGCCTCCTGAGTGCTGATTTTACTACCACAGCCTGGCTCTAAATGTTTCTTAAATAACAGATGGCAAGCACAAGGGACTGTGAAACACTGAAGGGAGGGCTACAGACAGCCTGGGGCCCATGGGAAATAGTGTTTCAGTGAGAAAAGGAAAATAAGAAAAGCCTAGAAAGCTGGTCGGTGCCACACACCTGTAAGCCCAGCACTCTAGATAGCTGAGGCAGGATTGTGAGTTTGAGCAGTTAGGGCAACGCAATGCCTTTAGGAGAGCTGGGGATGCAGTTCAGTGAGCTCAGTCCCAGTTTGGGAGTGGGTAGGGAAGGGAGTTTGCTGGGCCACAGGAGAGTTGGGGTTTGGGCATATTGGGTCAGCTGCTCCCCAGGGCAGGGATGGCGCCAGGGTTGCCTGCTCACCATGACCTCAGCAAAGATGTCCCCAGCATATTCGCGTTCCCCCTCCAGCCCCAGCACGCTCAGCGCCTCCTCCAGCCCCGGCGGCGCCTGTGGTGTCGGGGGCCTCTCCTTGTGATCAAAGGAGACACTGATGCCCACCCCAACAACGCTGTCGGGGATTGGGGTACTTGGAAGCTCTGTGTTGTGGGAGACAGCGGGACCCTGAAAGGAGGAGGGGCTGGGAGTCAGCGTCTGAAGAGAAGTTCCAGCTGGGTCGGGAGCGCTGCCCCGGTCTCTCACCAGCATCCTTCAGGCAGGCCTCTCACGAAGCCAGCAGTGGACGCCTGCAGCAGAAGGGAGGGGCACGCCAGGGGCTTAGAATGCGCGGAGCACATGCGCATGCGCACCTAGCTTGCTACTTCTGAGCCGGAGCAAAGGTGAGGTGAGTGGGAGGGAAGGCAGGTGGGCAGGCGGGACTCCTCGCCTCCTCCAGGCCCCTATCAGTCAACTCCTTGTCCTGCCGCCTCAGCCACTACTTCACTTTTCTCAATCCTAACAGGGGCTGTTTCAAAATTTAGCAAACAGGGTTGTCCTGAGGATTTTAGAAGATGCGTTAAACTGTTCGGCACAGAGGCTGATACACTAAAACAAACAGAAACCACAAAACTCAAGGCGTTGGGGGTATAAATCACTGAACGAGTATTTAAGGAAGGCCTCTGCACTGGGTCACTCAGCGGGAATAAGACACCTGTGCATCCTGCCTTAGCCAAACCCATGGCCTGAGACACTGACTGTCACCAGTCAGTCTGGGTCAGCGTAGTGGTCTCCGAGTTGCTCTCCCTGCTCCCCGCAGGCAGCCCAAGGGTCCAGTGCACACCTGGGCCATGTCACACCTGCCTCCAATCGGAATGCCATCTGGGCTCCTATATCCATCAAGGTGCAAGCCCGGCGCTGGGTGTAGTGGTGCATGTCTGTACTCCCAAACCCTCAAGAGAATGAAGTAAGATTGCAGGTTCAAGGTCAACCCAGAAAACTTAGCAAGATCCTGTCTTAATTTTCGTTTTGTTTTTTGAGACAGGATCTCACTATGTAGTTGAGGTTGGCTTTGAACTATGTAACCCAGGCTGGCCTCAGACTCAAGGCAATCCTCCTGCCTCAGCCTCCCCAGTGCTGGGCCTAGAGGCATTTGCCACCACACCTAACTCTCTTAAATTTTGTAAAAGGGTTGGGATGGAGTTCAGTTCTAAGCTCTTGTGGTTCAGTTCCCAATATTGGGGAGATGATGTCATTATGGGAATTCTGCCCAAGAGTAGCAGAATTAACCACAGAGACATAGCTGGCAACAAGTCCTGATGGGAAAACTGTTCTCAGAGTAACTATCCCGCGAGTTCCCAACCAGACATCTAGATCCAGCATGAGTGCCTGAGCCATTAGCCAGGAGGAAAGTTTTGTTAATACACAGATATTACTCATGGCTCTAAGTAGAATGTGATTAAAGTCTACGGAGGAGCATAGTTGTATCAGAGTTGGCTTCCTGACCCCTGTGACTGGACCTCAGGCATGCAAGACAGCATTCTAGTTCGATAGAGGTATGTGCATGAAGCAGGAAGAAGAGGTAAAATAGATACAAAATGTTATGAAATGCAAATTTTGCCAATTAAAATGTCATGAGGAACCTTGGGGAAGGACCGTTCTTTCACGTTACTGGGCTGGAACCCAGGAGCTTGAATGTGCTGGCAAGTGCTTTGCCACGGAGCTACATGCCCAGCCCTACTTTATATATTTTTTACACAAAATTGTTGGGACTCACAGAAAGCTGCAAAATAGTACAGCTCTACACCCACAGCCCCCTACTGAGACCTTATGGGGGAACATCCGTCCCAACTAAGGAACCAGTGTTCACCTGCTGGGAAGCGAGAGCCTCACCCGAATCCTGCCCTACTCCACAGCCTTGGCCTTTTCCCTGCTGCTTTTCTGTCCCAAGATCCCATCCAAAGAATTTTCAGTCCTACCTCCTCAGGTCTCTCTTGGCTTTGCCAGTACATCAGGCTTTCCTTGTCTTTAGTGAGCAATCCTGAGTTTTGAAGCCTGCACTGTTCCTCTACTGTGGTTCATTTGGTGTCACCTTTCCCTTGGCTAGACTGGGCTTAAGCGTTTTTGGTTTTGTTGTTGTTGTTTGAGGGGGGCACGGTCTCACTGTGTAGCCCAAGCTGGTCAATTCAAAGTGATCTCCTGCCTCAGCCTCCCAAGTGCTGGGATTACTGCACATGCCACCAGGCCTTTCTTCCCAGCATTTTGGGAAGGAAGACCACACAGGTCAAGCGCCATCCTGATCACCTCCCATTAGCGGTAGACACTGTCAGTGTAACTTCTGCAGCTGTTAATGAAGTATCCAGCAGGTCTCTGAGAAACAACCCTTCTCCATCCTATACTCAAGAGACGCACCCACCCTGTGCACCCACACCTGCATTGTCCTTCCCACTACTACTTTCCAGTAGACTCATAACGCCATAATGCACTGTGTTGCTCACTTCTTCAGCTTTGGCCACTGGGGGCTCTCCTTGTTCCCGAGGGCCTCAGGCCCAGGCCCAGTGGGGGCCCCATCCCAGCCCTCCTGGGATTCAGCACATGAGCCCTTTGGACACCACTAGATGTTCTACTACGTTTACCATGAGCACTTCCTGCCCTGGTCTTAGAATCATTCTCAAAGCTTCCTGTAAGCCTGCAATTATTTCAGACTTTCAAATACATGAATCACTATTTTTTGGGGAAAACTGACACATATTAGAACCCCAGGATATAGGCTACAAACATAAAAGCACAAATGAAGATGGGTCCTTGGGTAGCACCACCTGGACGACTGTTTCTTGTTTTTGCTTTTCCACTTATGTATTTGGCACAGGGTCTCACTACACTGCTCAGACTCATAGAAATCTTCCCATTTTCAGCCTCCCCAGCTCCGGGATTACAGGTGTAGGCACAACCACGCCGACTCCCTGCACTTGTCAAGGCAGGTGCTTAGTGCGGTGAGCTCTCTTACCAGCCCTTGGTCAACTCTCCCTGAAAGAGCAATTGTCTCCATTTGGGCTGTGCCTGACCCTATTTCCATGTATTGATATGTACAGCGCTGGCTAGGACCTTTTCTTATTTTTTCCCAGCCCCCTTCAACTGGCTTTAAGCAATGCCTCTAGGTCTAGCTGAGGTGTTGTTGATGGTAGTCTTTGAAGATGGCAGGCATATTTCCTAGATAACGTCCACCTGCTGATCTTTAATGAGCCAGGTTGAGACCAATGGACAAAGAGCCAGTGCTCCACAGTCTGCACACGGTCTGTTGGCTGAAATGGACCCTCAAAACAAAGGCTATGACTTCATGGGGCTTGAAAGATTACACATCAGAGCTGAAGCACTGGACCTCAAAACATTAGATACTATCTCAATTGTATAACGCAGATTACTCCCTGCATCGCAGAGGCAAATGCAGGCCTCCTATCCCAGATCACAGCACTCACTCACTTTCTGCCATTCTGAGTCTCTCATCCTCAAGCCACTCCTCCTTCTAGGTTCAGCGCAGGGTTGAGGCCTCTGTTCTGGATAGCCATCACCACGGCTGGACTTAGGACCTTTGGCTCCCCATAAGTATAAATATGCTTTAGTGTTTTAATCTCACCATGGATTGCACTGGAAGTGGCAGGTTGGAATTATCTTAAGGGGATTCCAATAACTTAACCATGGAATTACAAACTTCCCTGAGACGAGGACCAGGAAAGGCTCTCTATAGGTCCTTAGGTTTATTATAGCATCTGATAGCAGAAAAAAAAAAAAAAAACTACCAAAAAACACAAGTAAATTCCTAGCAAGGGGCAGCCGAATCAGCACCCTTCTCCCCCACCCCCATCCCCTAGCCTTGGGAAACAGCTGGAAAGTGTGAGGTAGCAACAGGCACCAGGAATTCCTCAGAACACAGAAGGCAGGCTCAGATAATCTGTCCTGTCAGTGTGGGTAGAGCGGTGCCTGACAGGAAAGTGATGCTGAAAGGAGGGAGGAACCTTTGTTTTGTGTCAAGCAGGGTCTTGCTGTGTAGGCCAGGATGCCTGGAACTCAGCAATCCTACTGCAGCAATGTGCTGCCCAAACCTGGCGAGAGCAACTTTCTAAGCCACCACAGTAGTGTGGACTCAAGGACCTGGGGTGTTTCACTTTGTCCTATATTTGCATTTCTGTCTCTCTCTCTGTCCCCCCCTCTCTCTCTCTCTCTCTCTCTCTCTCACACACACACACACACACAAACACACACACGAAATGTTGAAAACAGACACCAAGAAAGATCAATGTACTCAAATTTTAATTGGTAAAATGTATTAAAACTCATCACCTTAAACTAAGAAGCACCAGTACATCTAAGGATACATGTCCCACTAAGAGAAGCAGGTGGCCGAGTGTGGGACCTGCCCGTACAGCCTGAGAGGAGGGCAAGAAGCATGAGGTAGACAGGAATGCACCCACACCCAGAGATCTGAGTCACACTGTGACGGGAGAGAAACTGTTTATATCCATTACCCTGGGGCTGGGACTAGAGAGAAGGGTAAAGGGCATTTCTCTACAGGCTTATGTCAATCTTACAGGCACCCTGCATATGCACCAGCTTATAATTATAATTAAAGACAGTAAGGTCCACATAACATCAGAAAAGCCACCAGCAGCAGCAACAGCAGCACACCAGGAGTCTGCACTGCGGCTGTGGCAGAGCCTGTGAACTGGACCCACTTTCCCATGACCCTCCCACTTAAAGCCTCAAAGACAGGACTCTCATGCCTGGTAAGACATGCATTGTGTCAACTGTGCCAGGCCGCCTGTGTGACATGATCCCCTGCCTGAGACAGCATTAAGCCCCTACAGCCTGATGGCTTGGCTCCATGTCTCCGACATGGAGATGGGGACACAGGGTAACAGTCCCAGCCCCATGCTAAAGGGCACAGTGGTCAGAGAGAGACTCCTAGAGCTAGGAGCAGCTGTAACAAAGGCTCTGGCACTCCTGGCTGCTGCCAACCACAAATACCAACATACCAGACCGTGGGCCTCAGGGGTCTGGTACTGAAGGGGCTGTGGCAGAAAAGCCCACTCCTCCATTCAGTTCACAGCCTCACTGCCACATGTACCCTCCTGCAGTTCCACCCTGCCGCTCCAGCCTGAGCAGCACCTGCAACCCTGGACTGGCTTCTGGCTGCCACACCTGCCCTGGACAGCGGAACCTGCCCACACTCCCAGCGCCTTCAACCTGGGCTCAGCACCCCCTGCCCACCTCCTCTGCTCCCTCCCCTTTGCTCAGCAGGGCCCAAAGAACAGCAAGGGAGAGGTGGGCAGTGCCCAGGGCGGACTCCGGGGCTATGCAAGGCCAGGCAAGTGGTGGCTGGCGTTAAGTGCAGGCTGGCCCGTTCTGAAATGAGTCTTTATTGCTTGTACCGTACAAATACAGGGACTAAGGCCGGGGGGG